>OMNN01100291.1:4245-14835 GCA_900302755.1 Chromis chromis | reverse complement strand
CTGTTCTCTGTTGGTTCTATGTTTGTTCTCTGTTGGTTCTCTGATTGTTCTCTGTTTGTTCTCTGTTTGTTCTCTGTTCTCTGTTGGTTCTCTGTTTGTTCTCTGTTGGTTCTCTGTTTGTTCTCTGTTCTATGTTTGTTCTCTGTTGGTTCTCTGTCGGTTCCACAGGAGTAACTGTGTAAACGTGTTGGTGACGACGACTCAGCTCATCCCAGCTCTGGCTAAAGTTCTCTTGTACAGCCTGGGGTCGGTGTTTCCCATCGAGAACATTTACAGCGCAACAAAAATAGGTAAGAGACCAACACGGGTTCCACAAACCCTAAAGAACAATAAGATGTTGATGGAAGAACACGGGGTAACGTGGAACCAGCTGAGTGTGTTTGAGCAGATGAGAAGGAACTGAATGGTTGGTTCATGTTTGTAGTTTGTGTGTTTGAGGAGAAAACCAGCAGCAGGTAAAACATCCAGAGACGTTTTAGATCCAGTTTATACTTGATGAAAGCTGGAATCTAACCTCATCCAGTTGAACATCCGTCCTCTGAAGCCAAAACACTCACAAACGTCCATCCAGGTGTGTTTGACGACCAGATCCAGAGTGAACATGTGAATTCTGGATAAGTCAGCTTCAATGTGTGTCAACATGTCAGAGTCGAAGGTTTCTACAGAGGGATTTAGGCCTCGTCCACACGAAGCAGAGTATCTCACAAAACCAAGATATGTTTCTACTCTTGGCCTGTCATCCACACCAAAGCGCAGATTTACGGCATTAAAAACGATTCTTTTAGGCTGTGTTCACACTGACTGAAGTGAACCGAATGCAAATTTTTTGTGGACCAGAAAAAAAGCGTGGTTTTTCTAGACCTTGTCCAACGTCTCTAAATCTGGTGCGCTCTAGTGGAACACTTGGTGACGCGAATCACGCTGTGCATTGAGCTATTGTTTTTCAATATGGATGAAGAGATCCTTAGTTTTCTCACCATATTCGCCGTAGCGAGCTACACGTTATCTGTGCGTAATGTTTCTGATTATGTCGAGTCTTTATCGGAGTCTAGAAGCAGTAGGTAGTTATTCTTTGGATATTCCTCTCTCAGTCAAGTTTTTCAGTCCTGGAATTTTTCCCATTCCCTTGGGGTGGCATGTTTGTTCAAAAGTCAGTAAAATGTGGGAACAAATGCAGAGATCAATAGACTGGATGTCCTTAATGTTATGGATTGATATGAAAAGCTGTCTTATTTCTTGAACAAAGACCAGGGGCCTCATTTATAAAACAATGCATAGGATCCACACTAAAAGTGTCCGTACGCCCAAAAGCTGAAAATGGCGTACGCCCAAAAATTTTCTGATTCATAAAACTGTGCGTATGGACATCTGCACGCCCTTTCCCTTTTATAAATCACAGTCTACCTGGAAGATTGCGCAGATGGATTCACCTCAAATCCCGCCCTCTACACACCCACATTTTACCTTGAATGGTCAATGCAAAGTACCTCACGAACGTCTTTGTCATGATCAAGCATACAATGCCATTGATCAGCAGCGTATTGATAGGCAGAGAAGACAAGGAAAAAGAATTTCACGGAGACCGAAATAGAGGAGCTTGTGGGTGGAGGTCAGAAAAAATGTTTTATTTGGTGGTCACAGTAGTGGCATCACTAATAAAATAAAAAAACAAGTGAGTGGCAGCATGTTGTCACCGCTGTAAATAGTGTGAGCTCCACAGAGCCAGCCATCACGCGCAGCACCTGCCTGCAGTCTGCTCCCTACACTGCTGTCAGGATGAATGAGTCGTGTTGACCCTGAAGGCCACCGTGACACGGAATTTGTCAAAACCTTGTTTGACGTGCAAATAATTTGTACATTTATTGTTTATTTTTTCGGTTCACATAGACAAATTCATTTTCACTCAAAGCCCTTTTATAAATGAGGCCCCAGGTCACAGCTAACCCTGCTTATCAGGTAGATCTGCTGCACCTGTGGAGTAGAGCTCAGCTTTGGGTTGTTGGTAATCAGCCAAACTGAACTATCAGCTGACTTTCTCTGGGAGTTTGAGTGTATGAATGTGTGAACCAACTTTGCTTTTTATTTAAACAACCCCTTACAAAACTAGTGGCTGCCATGAGTTGTGTTTCGGGTCATCATTTTTAGATGTTCTATCATTTTGATAGATTCAGTGGGTGGTAGATGGGACAAATCCCACTACTGGCCCATTTTGAGTGTGCAGTTTTTGTTCCCCCATTTATGACCTTGGATATCTTGTGTTTTGTTCTGGGGGGGAGGAAACGTAACATTATCCAAACGGCATGTTAGTGGTGTAAATAGAAAGTTGACAGCTGGACCTGCAGCTCTGTGAGGGTGGATCTAGCAGTTCTTTTATCAGCATACTAACATGCTCACCAGGACATTCTGGAGGTTAAATGTTTAACCATTTTTTGCTATTTTAGCTTAACAAGTTAGCATGCTAATACTTGCTAATTAGCACAAAATGAGAGGCACATAAAAGTCATATTTTGACCTCCTAGTGTCACCGGAGGAAAATTCAGCATGGAACCACACATTGAATAGCTTTTGGGAGCCATATGTGTTGCATCCCTAGAATCACACAACGAGCAAAGCAAAAAACGTACTTTGCAAACGCGACACTAGATAGCGGCCTACAAGGCACAAAATTGGCAAAGGCAGCATTTTAACTTCAAGGAAAGCTTCAAGTCTTTAATGTTCTATTAATAAAACATTTCTTTCTCGGTTAATTCATAGGTTAACCTTAGAAGGACCCCTAACTGCAAAGTATCTAGTCAGGAATTTAGGTCATTTACTGTTTTAAATACACAATTCCCCAAACCTTACCAAACTTTTGCACCATTGCAGGAATATACAGTTTAAATTAAATATGTGGAGGTTGCACCTGTGAATGGTGTGTGAGCCTTTGATTTCCATATATGATGGGGCATATACAAACCCTGCAGCTTTGTATAGCTGCAGGGTTTGATACAAGTCTTGAAATCATGGGACATGTAAATATTGCAGAAACATGTAGCATAATGTTTGCACTTAAAACAATCCAGATAACACATTTTATCCGAAATGACATTGACAAATGGCAATCCAGCTACATATACATATAAATTAGACTTTATAACTGGTCAAAGCTGTGCTGCAAACCCTCCTGACCCAGGTTATCTGGACATGCTTCACAAAAAGGTTGGTACACTCCTTATCTGAAAAGTCAAAAATCATCAGAGTTGTTATGTACTTCAATCAGGAAGGTAAAAAAAAAATCCTCATCATCAAACAAGCCGCTACTGCTTCATACAGACAGAATGCAACTCGGTTATTGTATAAATTATGTCTGCCTTTCTTGTTTGTTGAACTGGAATATGTTCTTAATTGATTTGGACTTAATTAAATGAGTCATAAAACAAATATATGGTCTGTGTGCAGATGTTTATGCTCGAAAACAAACAGTAAAATAATTAGCTTCTACAATATTGGAAATGTATTGCGAGTGTAATAATTGGAAGAAGAAAAATGTCTGTCAGTCTTACGATAATACAAAACAATATTGACAGTCATTTGCATTCGGGACAAACTTTCATTTAAACGCTAAATGTCTGTCTTTGTTTTTCTTTCCTTTTGAGCTCAACTCAGTAGTTTGAAATTAAAATGCAACAAATGCATATTTGTAAAACTTAACTTATTCCATGTTGTATGTTTCTTTGC
The DNA here is from genome assembly GCA_900302755.1 of Chromis chromis. Lineage (NCBI taxonomy): Eukaryota > Metazoa > Chordata > Actinopteri > Pomacentridae > Chromis > Chromis chromis. The sequence continues at coordinate 11,118 of OMNN01100291.1, read as the reverse complement.
ATTTATTAGCATGTGTAAAGTGACATGTATGAGTATTATGAACAACAATCATTCATTAGAATTATAGGTTTATTACAGTAGCGATCTTTTATTTTTAAACGTAAGACATTTAAATTTTTATATATATCCAAATCTAACTTATTGATCCCCTTGGGTTCCTTCCTTCTCTGCATTCATCCTATTCAAAGTTAACCTTAACTATACACACTAGGAGCAGTGGGCTGCCACGGTGCAGCGCCTGGGGAGCAGTCAGGGGTTAAGGGCCTTGCTCAAGGGCCCACAGTCGTGGTGACTGGGACAAGCGGTCACTCTCACTTTCCCACCTCAACCTCTTGTCAGTCCAGGGACTCGAACTGGCAACCCACCAGTTACAAGTCCGCTTCACAAACCACTAGACCACCACCCAATAATCGCTTCCATGTTTTCTTTTGATACTACATCTATGCCAGTAAATTCATCACTCATTTAACAAAAGCATATTAATTAGATTGTCAGTTTTTACAGTCAACATGTTGGATTCAGTGAAAATGTGCAAAAACCTGAACCTCATTTGCTCCTGGTCAGCAGTAGTGAGTTCCTTCCAGGGTTTGAGGATTCGCTGGAACAAATCAGACCTACGATGGTTCCAACTTCCAGGACTGGAAGGATCTGCTGCAAACATCTTCGTGCCAGACGCCACAGGGCACCTTTGGATTTATGGGGCCAAGACAGTGACGGTGTAGTTTGGCATCCAAAAGATTTGGCATTAAAAAACAAAACCTGAGCAGAAAAAGGATTGGAAGCATTGGAATTGAAATATTTGTATTAGGAAAAATCTTGTACCGACACCGGAAATAAAATGTCATGGGTCCTTGGGGTCTTGGGGGACAGGTTCAGGCAGGAAACCGGTTGGATTGTCCAGTCCCAGTGCTCTATCGAGCAGCCAGGAAGACAAGGCACTGGAACCAACGGAGATGGGTGGTGGCTGATGGTGAAGGTGACATGGTGGCAGGTTGCAGGCTTATCCTCCCTAACTGGACTGTATGTGTTGTGGGTTCAGCGGGTGCAGGCAGATTACTGGCTAACTCTGTGGCGGGAGAGGAATGGGCAGGCGGGAAAGCCGGAGATCACAAAAAAAATACAGGAGAAACCCAAGTAGCTCTGCCTGGAGCCAGGCTTTTCGGGCTGCCTCCCTGGGTGCCAGCGACAGGTACACTTAAGGGGGGCACCTTCGGCCCCCTTCCACAGTCCATAAAATGTCCAGTTATATTAAAATAATTGCCCAAATCCTCGTCCACCAAAAGATCCGAGGGGGCGTCTGGGGACAAATCAGAGTGTGGTTCTGTGTCTGCTGGGTTCATTACTGGCCTGATCATAGTGTCATGGGGTGTTGGAGGACCCATGTGCAGACACAGGACAGGTGGAGGCAGGCAGGGATTTCACAGCAAGGCTCGACATAACATGGGGAAACTGAAAAAACCGGGAACTACTCAAATAATAACAGGTGAGATCTAAGGACTTAACTGAAACTAGACTAACCAACAGGGAAATGGAAACAAGACTAAAACCTATGTGGAAATAAAGAACTAAACTCAAGAGCAAAGCTGAACACACATAATAAATTAGTGAATTTACCAAAACCAACTAAATCATCAGTGGTTTTCTCGGATTTCCTCCCTCTGTTGTTAGTTTGGTTTAGTTAAACTCTACACTAACAAATCGGGAACAAAGAGAATAGACTAAAACCAATACAGAAAGAATAAACTAAAACTAGACAAACAAAACAGGGTTACTCACTGAACTGAAACTACAGAAAGGACCGGCAGGCTCAGGGAGGGCAGGCACAAGGCAGGTCAGGAACAATGGCAGATATCGGCTGGAAGTGAGTGGGTAGCTGAAGCAGGGGGGTTCAGGAGGTAGCAGCTTGTGGAAACACGGCGCGGGGACCGGCAGGGAATGGAGTTTCATTGACTATGATCGGGCAGTGAGTGGAGGAATGAGCCAGAGTCTTATGGAGCAGTGATTGAGCAGTGATTGAGGGCAGGTGAGATGGTTCTGCAGCTGTGACTAATACAGCAATCAGTCTGCAGGAAGGCTGTGATACAAGTGAAGGAGAGAGAGAGAGAAAGGGGGGAGCAGGAACTGAGGCAGGGATCCTGACACCACCACACTGCAGGTGGGGTTAAGGGCCTTGCTTAACCCAGCCTGGTGGTGCTTGAACCCTTAAACCTGGCCCAGAGCCTTAACTGATAAGCCCGCACTGCCCCAATATAGTCTAAGCCCTATAGTAATTGTATTTCATCAAAATAACTGTACTGACTACAGAGTACTTGTATTTTAATGCTGAAATGATGCTTAATTTGTCGCTACAATACCATGGTATGGCTCTGCTTGGCTTAACTCCATCTCTACAGCAGCAAAAGAAGGGCTGGTACAGCGCCCCCAGTATTCACCAGTTTTATTTTTAATGCCAATACAACTCGTTATAATATTTCAATATCAAAGTTTCCTTTTTTTGTTCAGGTTTTGTTTTAGATGCCAAACTATACTGTCATTGATCTCGCTCAGTACAGATTCCTTTAGAATCTATGCCTCAGCAGCTTGGAGCTATTTTAGGGGCTCACAAAGGGCCAACAGTGTACAGTATGTACAAGTTTGTGGATGTGCAATTAATTTTCAGGACAGGATGACGTGCCCTCTGTTTTATGATTCAGACATTCATTGAAACTGTCAGCAACTGGGAAAAGATGTACACTGGATACACACACTAAAACCTGTCATCTGATTAAACCACCTCCCTTTGGATTAATTTAAACTCTTTCTAAGCTCTTTAAAGTTGAGTGTAGAATTTGGCCTATGTGTTGTTTTTTTATTTTAAAAAAATCTATGTCTGATAGCTTTATGGGGTTTGTCCATGGTGTTTTCTAATGTGTGTTCAGATGCATTTCTCATCCTGCATTCACACAAACCTAAATTCGGAATTGTTTTCAGTCTGTTTATACACCCTAAACATCTAATAGTGAGTGTACAGTGAGCTTCCTAGCTATGTGCACACACATCTGTGTATGTGTGTGTGTGTGTCAAACAGAGATAGTCATTTTTGAGTCATTGTGTTCAGCTGAGACTCTGATCTCAGAATGAATTAGAGCCATAAAGCCTCGGGATAAGCATCAAATGTTTTGCTCAAGCCAAAACTATTTCTTCCTGCACCTGTTCACCTCAGGTTTTGCCACTGACTTTGATGTTGTTTCCACTTATCTACTTAATTTTTCATCTTTGCATAATCTCCATTGGAAAACAAGACCTCCTCCCCACTGCGTCCTCTCAGAGGAAGCACCAGCATATCTTCAGCATTCAAACACTTGTCCAATCATAATGTGGCGACTGCATAAATCGAAGTGTGAAAACATTGTTACGGCCACATCTGAAGGTCTCCAGGTGTGTAGCACTGAGACAGACTTTGAGTTTTTGCAACTGCCTCAGGGGTCCATCCCTAAAGCCTGCAGGGGGTGATTACAGAGGAAACACATCAGACCATATCAGAAAGAGCAACTCATCCTGAAACCAGCAGGAGAAGGAGGTGTAACAGCACTGATAGTGTTTTTATGTCTTGTATTGTACAGTTTCTACTGTGGTGGGGTAAATGTTTCTGCGTATGAACTTCTTCATCCATAAATGTTGAAAGACAGCAATCGCGTCTCCATGTCGCACTGACTGTCCTTGAAATGTCTGAACATTTGCATGAAGATGACTTTGAGGCTGATAGTAAAAAGATTTAAGATGTAACCAACCATGCATACTTGAAGTCTGATTTGTACAATTATTAAGCTTCTGAGTTCTTTATTCGACTTCTGTTAGGTCAGTGAGTCTACTTCACGTCTTACTCATTAACTCTCATCATTGTATCTAGGAATTCTCAACAATTTTTTTCAGAGAGAACAATGAAAACTGATAAGAAGACAATCAAATGTTTTAATTTAGTGCAATTCAATTCTCCAGCTTTAAAATCATGTGCACAGTGGAGGTCATAGTTGTAAAACACTCTTATCGCTGCAACTTCCATCTATTAGCCATACAGCCACAGTAGGTCACAGGAGGCTGGAGTCTTTCCTATCAGTGGTGGACTGGTGACCTTTACATTGTGTAACCCATCTCTAACCCATTATCTAACACAAAGGCAGACAACCATGCATGCTCACACTCGCGGCCAATTTAGAATCACCAATTAACCTCCAATACATGTCTTTAGACTGTGGGAGGAAGCCAAAGCACCAGGAGAAAAACCTTTGCATGCACACAGAATGTTCAAACCCAGAACCTTCTTGCTATGAGGCGAAGGTGCTAAACACTGCTCATACACTTCCTACAACTCAGCCTTAGCATTGAGCGAAACTGATCTATTGTCGAACTGTCTGATGGATCAGTTATTGTTGGCACTTGCATTAAGTTACCAAAATAAAACGGCAGACTCGTGTTGATCACATTTACACTTTTTCCCTCTTATGCTGGGGTACTTGATGCTACTAGCAAGACCAGCTCTTGTGTAGAGTGCCAACCAATACCACATCCAAGATGCAACATGACAAAAGCATGAACCAGTCAGATATTTCTAACGTTCTCTCTGGTGATGTGATGACTTTCATAACTTTGACATTGATCAATAGGAGTGTAAAGCCCTATTCGCACGGGATAAGTATTATCTGGGGGCCCCATGTAATAAATAAATGACCCCCCTACGTCTGCTTTTTATGTGGCGCATTCGCACGGGATAACCGAAGCCTGAGATTTTGCTGAAATTTACGGACATCTCCCGGATATGATGTCAACACGCTGTGTATTACGTAACATTACGTTACGGACCGATAAGGTTTTGCTGGCCCGGGACCCAAAAGGTTTTTTATACACTCCAATGCAGCCTCCATTCGCATCATTCCGCATCAGATCCCGCCCATTTCTGTCCAAATCACAGACATGCCTATTCGCATTGGATTAGTATTATCACAGGACCTCAGAGTTCAGCAAAATATAGTAGGTAATTCGCGGGGGAATTTTTACTTTACAACTTACTGACATGGCCGATTCGCACGGGATTAACATCAGACATTCTCCGCAATTATTACAAATCGCATGTGGTCCCTAGGTAAAACTAATCCCGTGCGAATGGGGCTTAAGATAGCGCTCTTGAGCAACCTGTGGATGGATCCACCGTAGTTGTTTTGCCTCGTTTTTGGGCTCCTCCCTTGTTTTAAATTCTTGCATCTGGTAGTCTGTCCTTGGTACATCTTTCCAATGACACCACACAGTGTGAAATCGGGTAAGCTATGATTAGTTGGGGACCACCAAGCAGTTTGGTGTGTGTCTCGGCCAGACCATAGCAAGACATAATGTCTCTATAGTCGCATAATATGACTTATGCCACCATCTTCTCAGACACAAATATTGTGTTGTCAGAGTTTGGTTTAAGGACTAATTTTCTATCCTCAATGACATCTTCCAGCATTTGCAATCACAAGAAAATTGTAAGGATGCATATTTGATTTGAAGACTTGTCGATACAACATATGCTCAGAATTTTTTTTATAAAAGCAGTGTTCCCAACAAATTATCACAGGGCACAACAAGAAAGTGGTTTATCTGCCTCCAGTGGTGCTTATAACATAATACAACTTCAATACGCCAATCAGTCACAACATTAAAACCACCTGCCTAAGTGTTGTGTAGGTCCACCTTGTGCTGCCAAAACTGAATCGTCGGTGCATTTCCCAGCAGAACATTGCATTGTAAAGAGATGATCAATGTTATTCACCAGTGGTTTTAATGTTGTGGCTGGTTGGTGTAAGTATCCCAGAACCCTTGGATGGAATTACTGATGCTAAAATGTTGCACTGAGCATCTTTAGGACGTGCAGTGTGTCCTCAGCCCCAACTGGCAGTGAAAGGACTTTGGTTGTTGACAAATCTAAAGTAGGGAGGGGTTTTCTAGGAAGGCTTTTTCCTTGTAGCCTGTGATTGTGTTGGCTGCCAGCCATCCATACTGAGCATGAGTCATTGTTGGCAAACTGGCTCTTCACCCTGACAGCCTTGTTGAGCTGGCTTTTGACCAGGCAGTATTAATCTCTGTTTCCCTTTTCCATGTGCCTGCATCTAGAATTTCCACAGGGTCCCAGCATCCCTGCTAAACCATTACTTAATGCTTTGGAAGGCAGGTATCACAGAAAGAGAGGTTTCACACATAGAGATATAAGGGATGAGATAGCATGTGGAGGTGTGAAAAAGCTGTCATAACCACATTCCTGTCTGGAGCGCAGAGGCAGACTCGGCCTCAGGGGTTCAACTCCCGACTGTGTAAGTTCAGCCTGTACAATTTAACTAAAATAATCAACAGGACACACAGTTTGCTGAAAAAAATATGTTTTACTCCAAAAGAAACAAAAACAGCAAAAAAACTAAATGCAAGATTTAAGCCAGAGCACACTATTTGATTTTATGGGAGACCATTGGGCACAAGGAGGTTTTAGTGATGGGACATTGACAATGATCCTCTTAAAACATAAAGTAAAAGGCAGGATGGATGCTGTTGACAGGCTTTATGGATTGCATAAGCTGTATCAACATGGACATGGCAGCAGGATAGCGATTTAGTAGAATTAACAATAATGGATAGCAAACAATAGACTGGTGACCTGTCCATGGTGTCCCCTGCCTTTGCCCGAGTCGGCTGGGATAGGCTCCAGCCCCCCGCGACCCTACAGAGGATAAAGCGGTGTATAGATAATGGATGGATGGATCATCCATATCAGCCATCAAGCTTCCTCATTTTATTATTTTAAATGGAAAACACAATGAAAAGTTTACCCGATAATATCCTGATACAAGCAAGGAATAACAACCACTC
>OMNN01100289.1:5185-18718 GCA_900302755.1 Chromis chromis | reverse complement strand
CAGAAGTTGTATTTCCCCGTCTGACTTGCATAGTTTGGTTTGTATACCAAAAATGCAGTGTCTGTATTAGATAAGGAGGAACACCTCGTTGCTGTAATTTTTCAAATAGCTTCCCATGGTTGATTCGATCAAAGGCTTTGGAAGCATCCAAAAAGCACAAAAACATAGTGGAGTTCTGTCTTCTGTACTTGTTAACAGCCTCTTTCAGAGCATAGATACACATATCAGTTCCATGACTGCTTTTAAAACCAAACTGTTGATCAGTGGTGACAACATATTGCTGAAATCTAAAAGAATCATTTCTAGCACTTTGGATAAGACACTTGCTATAGGCCTATGGTTTTCAATACTGGAGATTTTCCCTGATTTATCCTTAATTACAGGTACCAGCAGGACAGAGAGCATAGAACAGGGCAGAATACCATGCATCAACATTCCAGTAAAACATAGGGCAAGCAACACCACAGCTATGTGACTGGCAAACTTCAGGTGTTCTGCTGTAACCTTATCCAGGCCACAAGATTTATTCAAAGCCAATTTCTTTCTTTATTGCAGCAGTTACCTCCTCCCATAACCACATTATCACGGGTAACATTTTTGATATTAAAATCTTTCAACCATTTCTTAAGGTTAAATTTAAACTGTTGCAGAGTGTTACACTCTCGAACAGTTAATGGCAAAGAGTTCCACATCCCTGCAGCTTTGACTGAGAAGCAGTTCTGCCCAAATGTGGAGGATCTAAAGTTCACATAACAGTCTCCTCTAGAGGAGGCTCGAGTTGTTCTGACTCCTGCTTCATCACATGATTTCACAAACACTTTCAGGGGCTGTGGTGCCATATTATGCTGAATTGTATATGTTAAACTGAGATTAGAGAAGAGAATAAAATTGTTAACAATTTGAATTTATTAACTAAATTACAATAGTGATATGAGAGAGGTTTTTTATCTAATATTTTAAGTGCCTGTTTGTACAGACTTTGGAGCGGCTGTGACGCAGTATTAGTTGAAAGAGACCAAGTTGTAATGCAATATATAAAATGTGAAAATATCATTGCATGCATGTACAACTTGGCTGCATCTGTGCTCATCTGATGGCGAACATATCTAAACTGAGATAAATTAAATTTTACAGTTTTAATCATTTTTGATATGTGCTTTTTAAAAGACAGTGTGCTGTCCAGCACAACACCTAAATATTTGAAGGAATCTACTTCTTGAATTGTTTCGCCTATACAATAATTTCAGGTGCATGGTGAGGATTATTTCTTATAGTGAAAAACATGCTGACAGTTTTGTTAAAATTTAATGTCAAGCATATCACAAAACATTTATGATGTCGTGACAAGAGAGCTCCCGACCACACTGATTTGAACATTTTAAACACTGATTACAGAGCAGTAATCTCCTATTACATGTTAGAGGACTTTATTGAAAACTTACTTGTATGTAACTCTAGTTGTAAGTCTAACTGTAAGTTCGTGTTTATCTCACCACCACTGCATATCACTAATCACAGTTACTGCATGGACTATAAGTAAAGCATGTTTCAGCCTGATCATGCACAATACATCAATTTAGCTGCGAAGTAAGTGTGGATGATCGATAAATCAAAACTCTGCGGCAGGACCAGTGTTTACGTCTTGCACGGTTTAGTAGGAAGCCTGCTTTACTTGTTATTTGCAAGCGCGAGTAACAGCTGGCTTCCAGGGGTTGAAAGGTGTTGCTTTTAAAAGACCAATACTGTAATCTAATGGGAGAATTCAACAGTGCACATTTCTCCAGCTGGCATTTGTTCAAAAACAACATCTGTGTTCCAACCAGGTTCCTCCAGGGAGTGAAAAACAGAGTACACAACCACTGATGTGACCACAGTGGGCTCAGTCCCACGTTCTTAAACATTTATTCTCTCTTCTTTCCTTTTATTTCCCTCCTCTCTCAGGTATTTCTCTAAAAGAAGACAAATGCAGAAGCAAACATATTCAAAGAACACATATGTTCTTGGACACTTCTTCAGAAAAGCCTTCAGGGTGGTAATGTTCAATCTTGTAGATCAGCTCCACTCAGACACCTGCCTAATTGGCTCCATTTCTGATTAAAGAGCAACCTGCTTATCATTGATGCTTATTCATCCAAGTCAATTTCCATTCCACAATCAGGCTTCTCTCCCTGCTTTGTTTTTCTCCATCAACCGAGTCAAATGTTGCTGTACATAAATCAAAGGTATACTCTGCCTTCAGGTGTATTGACAACAGAAATGTGTTCTCGTCTTTGCACGCACACCTCAAAGCGCTCAAAAATCACATCACTTTCAGGAGAGCAAATATTTCAGTGTTCCTGCCGACAGATTCTTTCATGAGTTTGGGCTCGCTGCAGTGAACCAGAATGATGTACAATTCTCTGCTCTCGACACCAAATCATCTTCCAGGTTAAACACAGGTTTTAGAGCAAGAGGAGTGTCAACAGTTGGCCTCCAAAAGACTTTTTTTGTTTTCCTATTTGACACTAGAATAAAAGAGGGCTTGTCAACTTTCCGATCCTTTGCGTTAAGTGTTTTCATGGTGAAAAGACGACGAATGCCGAAAACTGTTGACTGGAACACCAGTCTGAAATGAAAAAGGAAGGTCAACAACACTTAAGGCTGTAAACTGTTATCGCCTCTCTCTGCACCAACCACACCATCAATCACATCTACCTGTATTCTGGGCAGCAAGGTGATAGAAGAAAAACATGAACAGGTATTTGAAGGGAGTTTTAGATTTAGATTACATTTTGTCCTCCCTCTTACCTCTTTCATAGACAATGATGGCAGTCAGCAGTGGAGTAGTTGCATAGGAGGAGACAGCTGATAAAAAAAAGCGATTTTTTTCACCTCGCTTCTGTTTTCAACCTTGCCCATCTCAAGCTAAATAGACTGCACTTATAGAACGTCTTGAACCTGAGCAGTTTACAAAACACTTTACAGTTTTTGTTCTTTCATTCACACACTTACACACTCACACAGCAGTGGAGCTGCCATGCAAGAGGCACATCTGTTGTGGGGAGCAACTTGTTCACATTTGTGTCCAAGGACACTATGGAACAAGGACAGGAGGAGGTGGCGATTGTACCGCCAACCCTGCAAGTGATAGACAACCTGTTTCTGCACCTGGGCCTCAGCCACCACAGCAAATTATGATTTTTTTTTCTTTTTAGACACACACAAGCAGCTCCTACACACTGTGAGTTTGAATACAAATCTGCCAATATGCTCTAATGTGTGTGTTGTATGTAAATTTAGATTTAAATTGACTCTGTGTCACTTTCTGCTCTGCTGCCGTATTAAAGTTTAGCCACCAGGCAAATTATTATTTTAACCGTATACAGTACATAAATTGGTCAAATAATTAGGCAGGATTGATCTCTGAAGTTCATCTTCATAAAAAATTGAAAGGCATGCATGAACTAGTCTAAATGCTGATGTGTGCATAAATGAGTAGTGGGAACAGAACAGGAGGATTTCACAGTGTAAAAATAATATGTAAAAGTTAGTGTTAGGATTTACAGACTAGGACCCAAGAGCAAGTATCGGAAAGCACCTAGGGAATGAAAGTTGAATAGTTTCCTTGCACACATGTTGTAGAGTTTGCACTGAGGAATTGTTCAGGGTTTCCTTCAGGTAGTTACTCAGATGACCGAGCGCAGGCAGAGCAGCTAGAGAGAGGTGGGTGCAGGAAGGTTGGTTTAAGTATGAGGAGTTGTAGCTTGACAATAGGAGCTGGGCAAGTTGTCAGTGGAGGTGTGGGCAGGGAGTGAACACGGAGCAGAGAAAACCAATGTTACAAAGAGTCCAGGGACAAAACATACCCAAAAAGAAAGACAAACTGGGTACCAACAGGAGATGCAAGGAAGGGGGAAAACAATATAAACACAGGGGAAGAGGAGAGACAAGGCTGGAACCATGACAGTCCGGGTGCACTGAACAATACTGCATGATTCTTGTGCTACCTCAACCTGCAACAATGGGTTTTTGGGCCATCAGTTAAAACGGCTGCAAACACACTTCATCAAACCTATTTGCACTGTTTTAGCTCAACTTTTTTTTTTTTTTTCAAAATATCTGGCCTTTTTAGTTTCGTCTTTAAATTAGCAGTAAATAAAAAACAGAGCTAAACTGCAGTTGGCCCAACAAAAGCGAGGCAATGTTGGTTATGTGCTGTAACCACAGATCTGTAAGCACAGGTAAAGATCAGGAGTGGCTCTAGTGTGAAAATAATGACGAACTGTGAGGCTGTTGATTGTTTGCTTGAGGGCCAAACTAGCTGCTGGGCAGGTGTTATGCAAATGTATTACGTGGTAAGCATGGGCAAAGGGACTCTTTGTAAGTTTGTAGATCTTACATGCAGGACAAACTGTAGCACACTAAAGGAAAAGGTAAAACGCCAAAAATCATAATAGGGTCTCTTTAAAGCTGATTGGCCTGGGAGCAACATCTGAAAACTAACAACAGGCCTAATTTAATGTCCTTCGGGTTTTCCAGCATAATTTTTACTGCCAAATAATTTTGAGAGCAGATGTGGGTTTGGCACCGCAGTGCCGCCAAAAGACAGATCGAACCAAGACGGCACAACTGGAGTGATTTGACATTCAGCGGGCAGCCGTTGCGTCAGCTGCAGCCCACTAGTAAATGCAGCATAATGATCTTGCAAAGAATTGATTGTGATTTCCTCTGCCACTCGTAACACCCTCAAGTGTTACCCTAATGACCAGCAATTTTCTGATTAGCCTCTCACATTAAGTAAGAAAAACAATGCCTGACACAGAAAAAGTGCAGAGGAACAAACTAGGGAGGCCATGGATGAGATGAGGTGCTGCAAAAATCTCTGCACACTCGGACAGAAGCCAAGTAACAACAATAAAAATAGATTTTGATTTAATGAACCCTGGAGAAGCAGAAGACTGCAGCAAAGGGGAGATAGCAGTGTCTCTAGAGGCAGAGTTTCCTCAGGCTGACAGCTTTATGTCAGTTCACACTGGCAAAATAAATAAAAAATTCACTCCGTCCACAAACCGTGCAGAAAAGCGCACACAATTGCTGAGTAGCAACAATTCTTGAACTGCATGATTGCTTTTGTATCAACATATAACTGGTCAACTGGAAAGTCCTGGCGTATAAACGAGAGACCAGCAGCACTGACCATATGCTGTGGCAGAAACCCAGCCTAATAACTGCTCCAGATCCGCTAACGTCTATTTTCCAAGAGTGTGAAGGGAAACAAGGCTGGAGCTAATGTGTCTCGACATTTCCCTCCTCACCCCTCCATCTGCTGCACTGTTCATGAAGAAGCTTCCAGAAAAGCTCCCAGTTTTCAGTTGGACTGCTGGGAAGATGACAGAGAGCAGAGGCACATCACCTATTTCAACACGGGCCGAGTCTAACCGGAGTAACAGGATCCAAGTTCACGGTTTATTTCAGATCATAAATATTTTGACTCTTTTTGCTCTTCAGGCTCTGCAGAACATTCCGTTTGAATGAAATAATGGACACCAGAAAGTGCCAAATGTCAGCTTTAATTTGAGTTGGTTTACATCAATGTATGTGTGGAAGATATAGAGCCTATAACACAATGTGACCAGGAATTAAAAAGTAGCAGGGTAGAAACACATTTTAGACACTTTGTAAACTTCTCTGTGATGCTCTTGAAGGCATCCATTTTCAACTCTTGCTTGTTCCTTCAGTCTGGTCGTCAGCAGGCTGACTGCAGCTCATACTCCACCTCTTCACCCTGAAAAGTTTTTTGATTGCTTTGATCATAGGTTTGCTGACCTGCTGAAAGATGAAATGCTGTCAAGCGAGTTTTGATGCATTTGGCTGAATGTGAGCAGAAGGTGCGCTCCTGTAAACCTCTGCATTCACCTTCTTGCTTCTGTCAGTGATAAAACCATCAATAAATGCCAGCTCCACTGGCAGCCCAAGCCACAGTAGAAGCACCATCATGTTTGACAGATGAGGTGATGCTTATGCTCTTGAGCTCTTCCTTTTTTTCTTTCTATCCTTCACAACTTTGTCTATAGGACCTTTGTTCCACTGGTTACTGTTTGGATGTTTTTGTGAACTGCAGCCTGCTCTGGTTGTTTTTAAGGGGGTTTGTATCTTGTGATGAATCGTCTGAGGTTCTGTTCAGGAAGTCTCATGGTCCTTAAAATGGAAACACATCCACCTAAATCCAGGAGAGCATTCTTAATCATTCAAATGATCTTGAAGATTTGTGCTTATTTGCTGTCCCTTTTTCTGTTTTTCTTTTTAGAATCAATCCACTTTCGCACCCGTCTTTGAGCCTCATTATGATCTTTTTGACTTTGCATGCTCACTTAAAAATATGAAGGTCCTTTGCATTAATTACTGTTGTGTTTCCTTTTGTATTCTATTTCTATTTTATTCTAATATTGTAAATAACTTATTCTATTTTTATTCTTATTTTACTTTATACTTTATTTTTTATATGTACATATTTTTGCCTAAATAATGCACCGTGAAGTTGAGCTGGCACTAAGATACAAGAATTTCATCACTGGTGATGGTGTAAATTGTTACAAGTGCATGACAATAAAGAATCTTGAATCTTGAATCACTTCCTTACTCCTCACACAAACAGACAACTCCACCTCAATCTAAATGGCAACTCTCTCAGCCAGCTCTGAGCTGCACATGAGCCCTTTTTCACATGAACACACAGCTGCCCAGTGTCCAATTACTGTCCAAGAACTTTGAAACTAAAAGGGTTCAGTCTCCTACACAGGTCTTACTATATTGATGTGAACTTACTCAAATTAAAGCTGAGACTTTGCACTTCAACGTACAGCTGTCTAAATATTTCTGGTCTGGAATGTAAAGGTTCACAGAGCTAAATGCATTCAGAGATTCAGATGAAAAGTTAATTACCTGCTTTCAAGACCTCTCATCGCGGGACCAGCTGAGCTCAAGTCAAGCAGATCTAAATGGTAATAAATATTACATAATACACATCAGCTGTTACACCTCAGCCTTAATGCAGCAAAACAGAAAACGGGCCGGTGACACAACCTGGCAGAAAACTGCATCATAACACACCGTGATAAAGTGTCCTCACCAATGACAGTGATGCTTCTTTTAATATATTCTATTTAACGGAACGGTCAACTTAAATTTATAAGTAAAAGCTACAGTACAGTTTTACACTTTTATAATAACAGAAAACATATTCAGAATTAATTAGAATCACTGTAGTTTAATTCCATGTCTGTGCAGACTTGACCTTTTGTAATCACTTCATCATTTTACTCTATAATTTAACTATTAGGTTTTATATCCTTATTATGACACTAACTATCATACACCAATGCAGCTGGACTGTCTGGCCTGATTTAGCATGTTTCCTCTCTTATAATTCTTTCTTGGACTCTCAATTGACATAAAAATAATCAATATGAACGCAGCAAAACCAGAGACTCTGTCTTCACTTCAACCATTGTCCTTCTTTGTGAAAACCTTGCGCCTACAGCAACTCAAATAACAGGCTACAATGGTCTTATTAGCTCAATTCTTTCTAAAGACACATCCACAGGGGCAGCCATTTAGCTCACTGAGTTAAGGTGATACCACATGGGCTCAGTCCCTTAGCAGCGGTCATGAGTTTGAGTCCGGCTCAAGACCATTTGATGCATGTCACTCTCCTCTATACCCCCAATTTCCCTCTGTCTCTCTCTACCAATAAAAAAAGGAAAAATTCTCCTCCCAAAAAATAACTATATAAAAAAAAAACACCCACATGTTTTGCGTCATCACTTGAGGCAGTGTATCAGACATCTCCCAGCCTCCCCTGGAGCAACAGGAAGCTTTACATAACTTTTCACACTTGCAATCGAACTCTGACGTGTTACAGTGAGTGGAGTTCCAGTTTAAGGTGGTTCAAAACTTTACAATTTTACAATCAGTGGTCTTATGAAGCAGTCATTTTTGATCATGTCTGAAAGAAAGGTTCTGAGCCTGTAAGACCAGGGGGAGAAATGTTTTTATTTTTTTGTGGTTGCTCTTTTGAAATGGCACAAATTGCCTTTCAAGGGAGAAATTGCAGTATGCTTGCAATGTGGGCGGTCATTGAGTGTTTCTGTTTGCACTCCAATCTAACAACTACAGGAATGAAACTCCAAAGTTAATTAGAATCTTAAAACAATAAGACGTTTCTGAGGTTTGTTGGTCATCAAAAGGTTACTAAGCTTCTGGTGCATGAATGTGTTTTCATAGATGACGGAAGGTATATGTGGTTCGTGTCCTTTGGTTTATATTAAATATTTAATGTTGCTCTCTCAAATATGACAGTAAGTTTTAAGCCTGAACTTTAAAGGAGAAAGGGTTTCTGCCTCCTGGACCAAAACTGGAAGCTGGTTTTACAACAAAGAAGTCTGATAGCTGAAGGCTTTGCCTCCAATTCTGCTTTGGAAACTCTGGGACCCACAAATAAGTCTGCAGTCTGAGAGCAAAGCGCTCAGTTGGGATAATATGGTACTTTAAGGTCTTTAAGACAAGAATGAGCTTTTCCATTATGGGCTTTGTATGTGTGGAGAAGGATTTTAAATCCTATTCAGGATACTACAGGGAACCAGTGAAGAGAAGCTAATATGGGAGAAATATGATCTGTCTTGTTAGTTCCTGTCAGAACTAACAAGACAAACAACTAACAAGAAATGCTGTAGCATTTCAGATCAACTTTTAGAGAGTCTCTGGGACATTGTGATCATAAGGAATTGCAGGTGTCCAGCCGAGAAGTTACAAATGAATGGACTAGTTTTGGGTTTTTTTTGTTTGTTTTTTAGCAATTTTGATCATATTGCACATGTGAAAGAAATGTGTGACTTAGAGGACATATCATGGTATAAAACAATCAAGACAATGCAATCCAGAGTAACTATTATTATTATTATTATTATTATTATTATTATTATTATTTGTACAATTGTGCCAAAATGTGTTTTACTATGTATTTTGTATGTTGTAATGTATCTTTTTGTATTTTATTAATCATTTTGTTGGACCCCAGGAAGAATAGCTCAGCTGTGCTAATGGGGATCCCATCAATAAACAACTATATGGTTAGATAATGCCTTTTGTGTATATTTGGTGTTTAGAGCCAAACATAATAACTTTAGTTTTGCATGTTTTTCTGTCTTTAAGACATGTTTTAGGTTGAACTGACTGATTTGTTTCTTTTGGCTTTGTAAAAAAATACAGCTGGGTGTCATCTGCATAGAAAGGGAAATGTATGCAGTGTTTCCAAATAACATTGCCTGTGGGAGGCACGTATCGGGTGAAAAGTATTGGCACAGAACCTGGTAGACCTCCACACCTAATTGTCATGTGCATGGAATAATTATTATCGACATGAACAAACTAGAATCTATCAAATAAAAATGATTTAAACCAGCCTAGTGTGGTCCTGACATGTTCCTGTTTCTGTAATAAAATGTTGTGATCAGTTGTGTCAAATACAGCACTAAGATCTAACAAGACAAGTTCAATGACAAGTCCATCCTCTGAGGCTACAAAAGGATTGCTGACTTTCATCTGCCCTTTTTCTCTGCTATGATATTCTCTTAATCCTGATTGAAACTCTTCAAACAAACCATCCCTGTGCAAAAGGTTACCAAAACTGATTTGCAGCAGCTTTTCAAAGGATTTTAGAAATAAAGGAGAGGGAGGGTATACACTGATCCTGCTACAGCATTAAACCACCTGCCAAATATTGTGCAGATCCCCTCATACCGCCAAAACAGCTCTGACCTATCAGGTCATGGACTTAAGACCTGTAGGGTGTCCTGTGGTGACTCACACCTGACTGTTGGCAGCAGATGCTTTCCATCCTGTGGGTTGTGGGGACTCTGTGAATCGGGCTTGTACTGGCACATCCCTTGGGATCTGGAGAGGCTAGGTCAGTGTCTTTGGCTTTTCGCCATGTTTCTCAAGCCATTCCTGAGCAGTTTTTTGCAGTGTGGCAGGGCATGTTGTCCTGCTGGGGGCTTGCTGGTGTTTGGGAGTGCAACTGCCATATAGGAGTATGCTTGTTCATATAATTAGCATATACATTTAAGGTTTAAATTTAAGTTAAACCTTGCATCCCAGTGAACGTTTATGCCAAATTTGAACCAATTCCCTCCAGGCATTCAAGAGATATTGCAGAAGGATATAGAGACTGAAGAACAACCTGAGAAATGGCTCCAGCTAGGCCTGTTGCTGGCACAGAGGTATAAATGCATTTTAAAAGGCTTTAAAAAAATAATTGTTCACATTTTGACACCAGAGCACTGAAAGATAAATAGTTTGAGGGTTGCTAGGAAGCTGAGTGCTGATGAATAACAGGACAAATTAAGATGTGTTTGGGGGTTAGGACAGTTTGTCGCCTGGAAACTTTGATCTGATTGTGGTGCCACAAGAAAGGTTAGTGGATAACACTAAACCTTGATCCAATATTAACATCAAATTTTATGAAAATTAGTCTATTATTTTCAGGATTTTGTATAAAAGCTGACTGTTTTAGTTCCCCGATGTGCTCAGTGTCTGAAAGTACATATGTGCTTAGTGAATTTATTGCCAAGCTGCTTATTAGATTCCAAAATTGTATCTGTTCAGCTGAAAATATGGATGTGTCTATTATGCAAGAGGAAAAGTCATGAGTAAGCACAACCATTAGAAGTAATGCTTTCAGTATCGTAAGTCTGCAGAACAAATGTCATTGCATTGGTCAGTAGTTACTAGGATACAGTTAAGACAGTCAGATGGATGGGGAGCAGTTTGCTGTGCTGCTGTAGGGGTTTAGAAGATTTGCTGGCTGTTGCTTTTGGGCTTTTCTTGCATATTGTAACAGAAAACAGTACTGTCTAACCTCCACAGTATAAATACTGTCATACATTTTGCTTTATATTTATTTGGTAGTTGCATGACTCTAAAATGTGCCTCAGGATTAGAAGGGGCCTATACTCTGTCAGTCCTCTGATAAATTCAGAAGCTGTGACCACTCTGCAGTTGGATGCATCACTTACTTTCACCTTAGGTGAACCTGACAAAAATTGTGAGGTTACAAAAATGCCACGAGGTACGTGAGCTCCCCTGACATAAAGGTGTAAGTTGAAATGTCTGGTTTTGTTTCAGTGTACGTGCCTGTTGCTGCAGGCTACAGAGTCTATAACAGGACGTCTCTCTCCTCCAGGGGACACAGAGAAACTGTGGTGCACTGAACTTTGACATGGACTCAGTATCGAAGTGCACTAAGTAAACTGTTTGCTTGTTTTTGTGCAGCTCCCTGCTGCACATACTGATGCAGGCATTTATCAGTGTCCCAGTAAACAACAATCTTCTTAATTCAATTATTAAACAGATTCTTCTAACATGATCATCTTTGGTTGCTAAATTACTCATTTCAAACAGGATGTTTCACTCAAAATATTTTAAGAAAGGTATTTTTTAATTCCAAGTTAAAGTGTAAGTAGGGCAGAGCTGCAAATGTCCTCCAAGACTGGCTTCTAAACTAGGACAGTCACTTTTTATTTGAAAGTCAAACATTGTTTGAATGTGGGAAAAATTTTAATATTTAAACTGTAATATAAAAATATACAGTCTGTACTCAGCACCGTTTGAAGTAGTTTGCCTTGTATTCCAGCAGAGTGTTCTTGAAATTAGCTATCAGGCTTGATATATTGGTGCCCCATGGAACTAACAGTGGATTCACAAATAAAAACAGAGGAAGCAAAATGATTCAATAAACTTTGAACTAACTTTCTGCAAAAATGGCAGCACTATTTCAAACAATGGAATTTAAACCTAAGACTACTAATATACCTAACTGAAAAATGGCCTGAAATACATATAAAAATGAATGACAATGACATTCACGGCCTGTCTCTCAGGTCCCTGCCTGTGAATAGGAGTCTGTAAAACCGGCATTGTTACTGCCTTGGGGACTTTTTAATTAAGATTCGGTTAGAGATTCTCTTTCAAAAAATCATCTTGCAGGTTTTTTTTTTTTCAGACAAACCTCAGCCACTCTCTATAGAAGAGAGTCTTCAGTATTGCCCTGCAAGTGTGAGGTCTTGCTTTCTAACCACAAGCACCCTTCTCCCTGCCTCTATTGTGTTCATTGAGTGACTAAGGAGCAGCACAGCAGGTGACACACATGAATGACTGTGTGAGACCAGAGTCCTATCCATTATTTGTCCAGGGGGAAGACAGACTGTGTGACATAGGGAAGAAATGAAGATGAAATGCCCAACAATATAATTAATCTGAGTTTGTAAGACCTTCTCTCGTAGAGGTACTTAAGAATTAAGGTGGTACCTCAGTGAAGGAGCTGTACTCTGGGAACTGCATGAAAAGGAAAGCAAATGAAAAATGCACTACAGAGAGCAAAACTCAACACTGATTAAACAGTAAAGAGGCTTACTGGAGGAACAGCCAGTTCAATTACATCATGATTGCAGGGAAGGAGTCAGGAGAGCAGGAGTAAGTGATGCACATTGCATTCAGACACATGCATGTCATTCTGTGACGCCAGTGAAAGCAGCAAGTATGTTTACTGTGGTCACAGGAGACGTTGAAAGGGAGAATGATTAAAGAGGACACAGTGGGAGCAGACACAGGAGAGGTTCAGGTGAACGATGGATCTGAAGCGCCTAATGATCCTTCTGTATTCCAGCACAGGTAATATATCTGCTAAACATTTCATTTCCCACAGGAGTGTGTCAGAGACGTCAGATAAGTGTTGATGAGCAAGTAGAAACCATCCAGATCGATGCGCCTTTGTCCTCCCAGGCGAGCGCACCGCAGTTACTCTTTGTCTTTTTCCAGTACAGTCCTTCTGCAGGATTGATCAAGTCGTACCAGAAGTTCAGCAAAAGTGTAAGTCGAGTGCAGACATCAAACACAAGTGCTTGTGAGACATTTTCTGTTTATTCTGAAATCATTTCTTGAGTGCTAAATGATCCCACGGGGAACATTTATAAGTGATGCGTCAAACTAGAGGATGCATTTCATGGGAAAAAATGCAGGTGAGGGCTGGCAAGCTGCTATCGACCGAAGAGGATATAATAACCCGAGAAAAACAGCCTTGCACAAAGCAAATGATTACGGATCATGTACGCCATGAAGAATGTGAGGAAGCTCATGTGAAGAGAAAAGAAAGAGAGACTTAACCGTTGCACAAACTTTTTTTTAAATTTTTTTGGCAGAAGCTACTCGATAACATTGTTTAGTAATTGTTGTCTTGGCAACATAAAGACAAAATATGTAATTTGAAGAAAGAAAAATATGTGCAACTATACGGAAGATCAACCTGCACTAACGAATGACGTAAGGCAAGGCAAGGCAAGGCAAGGCAAGGCAAGGCAAGGCAAGGCAAGGCAAGGCAAGGCAAGGCAAGGCAAGGCAAGGCAAGGCAAGGCAAGGCAAGGCAAGGCAAGGCAAGGCAAGGCAAGGCAGATTTATTTGTATAGCACAATTCATACACAGGGCAATTCAAAGAGCTTCACA
>OMNN01100288.1:0-15961 GCA_900302755.1 Chromis chromis | reverse complement strand
GACAAAAATAAACCAACATGTGCTCAGAATCTGTCAGAATGGGACAGAATATGACCAGAACTTGGCAAAAGTGTCTAAATATACCAAAATTAGCAAAACATAAGCCAAACTTTTCCCAAGCTGTATCAAAATGCATTATTATGCATTATTTTGCATGTTATTTTACTTTATTTTACCCTAAATGCAACTTGTGTGAGCTACTGGACACCTTTAATGTATTTAAAAAAGACCTAGTAAGTTAAAATTGGAGCAGATACAGGTCAAATTAAATAAAAAAAAGCCCA
Organism: Chromis chromis; assembly: GCA_900302755.1. Lineage (NCBI taxonomy): Eukaryota > Metazoa > Chordata > Actinopteri > Pomacentridae > Chromis > Chromis chromis. The sequence goes on along the minus strand of OMNN01100288.1, from coordinate 15,677 downwards.
ACCACCACTCCAAGATGATGCAAAGAGAGATTATTTATGCATAAATAAGGAGGCTCATGCAAAAAAAAAAAACACTCTTATTAGTAAATTAAGCTGCTCTAAAACATTATTTTACCATATTTCTTCTTACTGGAGCTTCTGGACACCTTGAATGAATCTATTGATGCTAAAACGTGCCAAAAATAAACCAACATGTGCTCAGAATCTGTCAGAATGTGACAAATTATGCACAAAACTGTGTCCAAATATACCAAAATGAGCAAAAAATAAGCCAAACTTTTCCCAAGCTGTATCAAAATGCTTTGAGACTACACCCAGATAAACCTTAATTTGTTAACAGGAGCAGCAAACTTATTAATAGAGACATAGTGGGTCCTGAGGCTGGACCAGAACCACTGCTTTAGGTTACAAGACTGATCAACAGTGATTCAACTTCTATACACTAAGTTTTATTTCTAATTAAATGCAGTTAATGCCTGTTTGCTAGCATAATTACGGTGAAGGGCATACAACTGGAAATGGGCTTTCGGCAGCTAAAATCTCCTAAAATTCATTTCATGTCACATTTTATTAGAGTTGGCAAAATATTCACTTTAGCTTCTGATGTCAAGCGAATTAAAGTTTTTCAGCCTCAGTTATATTTATGAAAGCAGGACGGTGGTGGAGATTAGTTTTGTCAGTGCACCTGACAAAGAAAACAGAGGCTCTTCATCGGAAGGAAATTTAAGAGAGAGAAAAAGGTAGCAGAGCCGACAAAGCCTGGATGACAAGTTGTTTTTGATGGTGTGTGCTTCAAAGAAAGAGACAAAAAAAAAAAACACTGAAAGAAAATCTGTAGGAGTTTCTCTAAGGCCTGAGGTATATTCTAGATTACAAAAAACAGTTTGGCATGAATCCACCTTTATATAACAGTGTGTTCCAGCCATGAGCTACACCTCCACCCCGTCAGCGTTTTTACAAGCATCAGGAGCATCGTGGTTCATGTGTGCACCTTTCTGCTGTGCTGATGTGAGCCAGAGCTAGAATGCACTGGACTGGGCTCCAGATGTTACCTCAACATTACCTCACTGGGAAACAGTAAAGGAGGAGGAGGAGGGAAGGTTGTAACATGTGGAGAGAGAAAGGAAAACAGAGTGTGTGTTTGTGGTGAGGCATGCGTCACACACACATGCACAAAACACACACATGCACAAAACACATCACACAAGGCCGGTCTGGTGAATTGTGGCTGATGCATTACTGTTCCTCAGACTCTCAGGTAACATGTGAGACGATAAGGTGAGAACATGAACAACGAGAAAAGATTTAAGTTTTCATCCAAGTTTCATTTTCTTGAAATTTGACTATTTCTTCTGGCTTTAACCCTTTAAGTCCTAGTGCGTCATCGGCGACACGTTTGGGAGAGCACACTTTGGAATACTGTAAATATGTCACCGTTTGCACAACGAATTCCTGGCGGGATATGAATGAAATTACCGTAATGACACTATAATAGTTATTATTAAAGTTATTAAGTATTAAAGTTCATTACGGTGATTTAAATCGGATACGGTAATTTAATTCGGACATGAACGTTGTTGCGCTTTACAGTCAATATAGTGTCATTACGGTAATTTAATTCGGATATGGTAATTAAATTTGGATACAAACGTCATTGCGCTTTACAGTCAATATAGTGTAATTACGGTAATTTCATTCGGATACGGTAATTAAATTCAGATACGAATAAAAATTACAGCTAATATAGTGTCATTACGGTAATTTAATTCGGATATGGTAATTTAATTCGGATACAAATGTTGTTGCGCTTTACAGTCAATATAGTGTCATTACGGTAATTTAATTCGGATACGGTAATTAAATTCGGACACGAACGTCGTTGCGCTTTACAGCCAATATAGTGTCATTACGGTAATTTAATTCGGATACAGTAATTTAATTCGGACACGAACGTCATTGCGCTTTACAGTCAATATAGTGTCATTACGGTAATTTAATTCGGATACGGTAATTAAATTCGGACACAAGCGTCGTTGCGCTTTACAGTCAATATAGTGTCATTATGGTAATTTCATTCAGATACGAATTAAATTACCGTAATGACACTATATTGGCTGTAAAGCACAACGTCATTTTAAACCATCATAACTCTGATAACAGAGGAATCTGCTGGATGAAATTACCGTAAAATTACCGTAATGACACTATATTGGCTGTAAAGCGCAATGAAAAAATGGGCACCAGCACTCACAGGACATTTTCTTACCTTTTCTATTCTGTCATGCCAGACAGTCGAGGAAGTGGCTCATAATGCAAAGGTTGGACAAAAAGATCCAAGACAGTGGCTTTAAAAATTAAAAAATGTCTAGTCTGGTTGTGCAGCAACACACCGATCCTCTCCTGCCAGCTTGGAGCTCTCCACAGGGCTCCTGTCCTGTGAGCTCTTCAGGCACCATCTGCAACGAGGGCTGGATCTCATCTGCTGTGTCAAAACCGCAACCTGTCGAACTGAATTTCAATTTGGGGAAGAGGTCGATGTTGCAGGGAGCCAAATCTGGCAGGTTAGGCTAAGTGGGGAGCAAGGATTGTGTTGGTTTGACCACTTTTCACTGCATCCTGCCCAAGCTGTTTGGCAAACGTGGTCCCTTAGACACCTCAGGAAGTTAAAAGTAAAAGTCAGATGCACAGTTTGTTGTCTGATGCTGGGGGATGAATTCATGGTGCACAGCTCTGTGAATGTTGAACATCATGACAAGCACACTCTGACCTGACATGCCTTCTTCAGCCTTCGAGAGTTGCCAGCTCTTCAATTGTGAAGACTATTGTTTGGTCTCTGGGCCTTCGCTGTAGACCCAGCTCTTGACATGAAGGTCGGGTCATCCTGTTGACACGGTGCAGCTTCTGCTAGGGATTCAACAGCCTGAGCATAAATAAGTGTTACACTGCATGTTCAAAGTGGATGTAAGGATTGCCTTAACTGTTCCAAGTGACACGTTGACTATGTCAGCAGTTTCCCTAAGGGTTACCCAGTGATCCTGGTGCACAATTTGCTGAATTTCTTGGACATTTTTAGTGGTTTTGCTCATTGTGTGCTATATTTGTATAGCACAATTCATACACAGGGCAATTCAAAGTGCTTCACAAAAAGTAAAGTTAAAAGATTAAAGCACAATAAAACATAGAAAAATTTTAAAACACACAATTACAATTAAAACATAATCAATAAAACATGAATAATAATCAATTAGAATAAAGTAAAAGAGAACAGTGCAGATAGGACACCTTCAGTTGTCATATGCACAGCTAAACAGAACTGTTTTCAGCCTGGACTTAAACACTGTCAGAGTAGAGGCCTGTCTCACGTCATCAGGAAGACTGTTCCAGAGTTTAGCTGCATGGAACTGAAATGCAGCTTCACCGTGTTTAGTTCTGACTCTGGGCACCAGCAGAAGACCTGATCCTGAGGTTCTCAGGGTCCGAGATGGTTCATATGGGACCAACATGTCAGAGATGTACTTTGGTGCTAGACAATGGAGAGACACATGCATTAACATCTCTTGTTCCTCTCAGTTCATTCACACTCTGGAGAGCCAGCGGACCTTCTCCCCCAGAGACCGAGCCTACGTGGCCTCGCTGCTGACGGTGGCTCTCCACGGAAAGCTGGAGTATTTCACCGACATCCTCAAGACTCTTTTGAACGACCTGGTGGAGCAGTACGTGGCCAAGAATCCCAAACTGATGCTGCGAAGGTAAGAACAAGAAGTTGAAGAGAGTGTGTAGGTTCAAGCTGTTTTTAAAAGTGTCCTGCAGCTGCTACAACTGTGTGTGTGTTTCCCTGCAGAACGGAGACGGTGGTGGAGAAGCTACTGACCAACTGGATGTCCATCTGCCTCTATGCTTTCCTCAGGGTCAGTCAGCACACAAGAAAGGATATAAAACTGTTACCAGAAGCACCACTTAGGTTTTTTGTTACATAACATTTAACAGTAGCTCGTGTTCGTTCGTCAGTAGAGGGGGGTCTGGTTAGAACATGGTGGGAAAAGTTTGCGTGGGAAAGTCGCTGAGTGAGATGTTCCCCAGATGTGCTGTTCTCAAGATTGCCATGAGAAAAAACGTGTTCTACTGAACCTTCTTTTAGTGATTTCACAGTGTTCAGACAAAAAAAGGGTACAGTTGTGTTGACAGCACATTTAGAACAGATTTAATACTCAGAGCCCTTTACTTTTTGCTCATTTTATTGTGTTGATTGAATGAATTTCCAGTCTATACTCAATAATAAACAACATATAAACCAATAAATCTATTTTTTCACATAGTTAATCCCTTATAATACTACTTATTCTATTTTTTTAAATGTGACCAGTAACAGACAATGAGTTAAGAACATCTTGTCTGACATTAAGAGTTAATATCCAGCAACAAAGATTCATGCAAGTAGATTCACTGCTAGATAGTGAGTGATCCAAATGTTCTCACTTAAAATGACAATGTGTAATTGTTAATTTAAAATGAACCAGATAAATGACATGCATATTTCCCCTCCTTTTAAAATCATAAATACATAAGGCATTGTATCCTATCAGTAACAGTCCAGTGCAACTCATGCAATGTAACTTTAAAAAGTAGATAAATGTGCTGCTGAAACGTCAAAGTACTGACATGTGTGAGAAATGATCAAACATTCAGCCAAGCTTCTATCAATAGTAAAAAAAAAATCCCCTTTTCTCAGAGTTTGAATCTGTAGAGTGATCTGCAACCTTTACAGCCTCTTAGGTAGAAAGTTCTGAGCTACTGATTTAAAGAAGGTGAAAGAATGTCCTTCATTCTCTCCTGCAGAGCGTTCTAGTCTAGTACTAATTGACTTCGTTCTGTGTGTGTGTGCAGGACTCAGCGGGAGAGTCTCTGTACATGCTGTTCAGGGCAATAAAGCACCAGGTAGATAAAGGACCGGTGGACGCTGTGACCGGGAAGGCCAAGTACACCCTCAATGACAACCGCCTGCTGCGTGAGGACGTCGAGTACAAGACGCTGGTGAGGAGAAACTGAATAATCACTCTCATCTAATGAAAGATTCCCATGACCTTCCATCCTCAACCCTACATTCTCCTCTTGTGCAGACGCTGAATGTTCTGGTCCAGGGCGGAGGAGTGAACGAGACCCAGCCGCTGCCCTCCAAAGTGCTGGACTGCGACACCATCACACAGGTGAAAGAGAAGCTGCTGGATCAGGTGTACAAGGGCACCTCCTTCTCCCACCGACCCCACGCCGACTCACTGGACCTGGGTGAGGATCCACACACAGTAGATTCAGATTAAAGATTCTAGACTTTGCCTCACACCAAGAAGGTTTTTGGGTTTGGTGCCTTTTTGTGTGGAGTTTGTATGTTTTTCCTGTGCTTGGTAGGTGCAAACAGAGTATGACATGTATTGATTTTGCTAAATTAATGAATTACAGATGTGGAAAAAGGTTGCGTAAGTGTTTATGTTAACTGCTCACAGTTCATACATATGTGTGGCAGAGTATTTATGAACTGGTGCTGGCCTCAAGAGCGTCCTCTATATATTTGTTGAGCTGTGGCGCCCCCTACAGCAAGAAAAAAATAAATACAGGACAGCTTATTGACTAATCTTTGACCATTTCACACTTTTACCTATTGAGACTGACGCATTGCTGCATTTGTTGATGCATTATCAGCTCCTACTGATCAGCAGAATAGTGTAACACCTATGGAGGAAGTAGGTCGGGATGAATATAAAGCGTCATTCATTTGCACGGTGACCCACATGTTCCCAAACATCAAAGGCTAAGATAAGATAAGATAAACTTTATTGATCCCTCACCAGGGAAAGTTACATGTTACAGCAGCTGGATACAGATGAGGCATGAAAGAAGCAGGACAAGTACAAAAGGGCTAAAGAATGAAGCTATAACAAAGGTCTCATGAAGACAATGTACAAGGCATTGAATCTACATATGGATATGTACAGATATGACTTGATGAATTTACATACACTACAGGCCTAAACTTTGGAAGCAAGAACAAATTTGTTCAAAAAAAGATCATAGTTTCACTGGTATACTTTGAAACAAAATAAACATGATTATCATATAAAGAGTCACTCAGCAGAAGCATTTTACTGTAATTATCAGGTATTTGGGTTTTTCTTGCTTAGACTTTGCTTTCTTCCAAGTAACCTCCTCTGGCTTTAACAACAGCATGGCATATACGAGGCATTTGTTCCACAAGTTTTTTAAGGGGTGTGCCAGGAATTGCATTCCAAGCTTTCTTAAGTTCATCAATGAAAGACTGCTGATTCGTGGGACATACTTTTCTGACTGATCGATCCAATCCGTCCCACACAAGCTCAATTGGAGAGAGGTCTGGAGACTGAGGTGGCCATCTTTCGAAGAACACCTTTTAAAAAATAAATTGACGAAAATGGTGCTCATCAGTGAAAGCAAAGTCTGACCATGCAGTAAATACATCCCAAAATCCATAGAATTCATACTGGTTTTTAAGAAAGGTATTGTGAACAGAAACTTGAAGTTGCTTCCAAACGTTTGGCCTGTAGTGTATGGAAAAGTATAAAACCTCCACAGGGTGCCTTTAAAATGTCAGTGTATGCTCTTAATACCAATATGATAGCCCTAATTACACTAACATTCCACTGGATGTCATAATGGAAGGCACCCAAAAGTGTGAATGCACATATCCACACTGTAAATACATAACATTTAGAGAGGAACAACATTTTGTTATGGCACTGAAAACATATCACACTGTGCTGACGGTGCTGCTGCTGTCTCTTGTTCAGAGTGGAGGTCTGGTGTTGCCGGTCATCTCATCCTGTCCGACGAGGACTTGACCTCTGTGGTTCAGGGCAACTGGAAACGCCTCAACACGCTGCAGCATTACAAGGTAAGAACTGATGCTCTGCAAAGCACGTAACTCAGTGTTTCGGATGGTAAAAGGAAAAGATGATGTGTGGTTAACTATTTATAATGGATTTTTTGCGTTGCTCATCAGGTCCCAGACGGTGCAACAGTAGCGCTGGTCCCTCGACACACTAAACACATTCACCATGACAACCACGACTACGTAGCAGGAGAGAGTGAGTTCATGTTCAATGTTAAAGCTGAAATAATTTTTCCTCATTATCAGGTTTTTACTGAGCTTCTTTTTCAGATCCTCTACATTTTGTATCTAAGCAGCAAAAGTTACAGTTATGAACAAAAGTTTACACACACTTTTAAAGACCATGTATATCATTGCAGACTTAAGTTTCCAAATGACTCCTACAACTCAAAATTGACCTATGATGGAATCACTGAAACCCATGCATCTTTTTCACCAAAAACAATCATGCATTTTGGTTCTTTCATAGATTTATTATACGTTTTCTGGGAATATGATACAATCTTCTGTGTCAAAATTATACATACAGCTACTTGAAATATCAGTTTTGGTGAGTTCTCTTAGGCCTTGTCCACACGTAGCAGGGTTTTTGTAAAACCGAATATCCTGCCCCCTCCGTCTAGAAAAAAACCTACGTACACACCACCTCGTTTTTCGAAAAAAAATCATCCACACCTAACCGCATAAGTGCGTTTTTAAGCACATCCATACTGTTTCCGAATGTAAACACAGGTCCATATGTGACGTAAGAACATATTTTGTCGCAGGCAGTGACGTTTCAAAACGCAAAACCCCGATTATTGATGTCCACATGCAGACGCATAAACGGAGTTTATGCGTCTGCTAATGCCGTAAATCTGCGCTTTTGTGTGGATGACGGGCTAAACCGTAGAAAAATATCGGCGTTTTGTGAGATACCCTGCTACGTGTGGACAAGGCCTTAGTGGCATGGCCTCTTACCTTCTAGTGAGTGATTACGATTGACTACAGCTGCTGACTCCTCTGACCCAATTTAAATAGGACCCATTTGAGCCACTCATTAGACTCAGCCCCAAACACTACAGTGGGAAAGTCTGAGAAGCTCAGCAGAGATCTGTAAAAGCAAATCATTGTCTTGAACAAGTCAGGAAAATCACTTGCAAACATTTCAAAGCAGCAATAAATGGAATATTGAAGAAGGAGGATTACCTCCATGTTCTTCTGGAAAACCTAAAATCATCAGCTACAAGGTTGGATCTTGGATGCAGTTGGGTGTTTCCAATAAGATAGTGACCCCAAACACATCAAATGTGGTAAAGAAATGGTTAAATCAGGCTAGAATGAAGGTTTTAGACTGGTCTCCCCAAAGTCCTGGCTTAAACCTTATCAAGAACCTGTGGACTGTGATGAAGAAACAAGTCTGCGTCAGAAAGACAACAAGTTTAGTTTAAACTGCACCAATTCTGCCAAGAGGAATGGTCAAAGATAAACCAGAAGCTTGTAGATGGAAATCAAAAACGCAAAGTTGAGGTGAAAATGGCCAAGAGACATTTAACCAAGTATTAGCTTTTCTGTATGTTTATTTTTGACCCAGCAGATTTTGTCATATTTGCAGGAAGACCTATAATAAATCTATGAAAGAACCAAAATGTATGATTGTTTTGGGTTTTTTTTGTTATCAATATGCAATTTCCTAAAAAAAATTCAGTTATAAGAGTATTTGGAAACTCACGACTGCCATCATATACATGGTCTTTACAAGTGCATATAAAATGTTGTTCATGATTGTATTAAATATGTGCTGCACCTTGTAAAGTCATTGCTACATTTGACATTGAAAGCTTCCAGTTGTTTACGAGGATTGCTTGTCGTACTTTTTTATCACTGGAAATTAGAAAAGGCTTCAAAACTGTGTTGTTTGTTCCTGCATCGATCCGTTCAGCAAAGCTTACAAGGAACAGGATGTTTTAACAGTCACCTCACATGATGTACATTTATAATGGGAAGTCAGAGATTGAGGAATATGTAAATGAATTGAGATTTGTTTTTGTTGATGCCTGTTTGTAATAATGACAGCTAATATGTAGACAGGTGGTGAAGCAGGGCAGAGGTCGTCAGTGAATCACATTAAAGCCCTGCTGATGTTTATGCAGAGACTCCGATGCTGGAGGATGCAGACGAAGGTGGAGTGAGACTCTGGCATCTGGTGAAGGCCAGCGAGGAGCCTGAGCTGCCCAAACACCGCCGAGGCAGCCTGAGAGAGCGAGAGAGGGCCAAGGCCATCCCCGAGATCTACCTGACCCGCCTGCTGTCCATGAAGGTACACAATGCACACAGAGAGACATGGTTTTATATACAAACCTTGTGTAGCATCTATAGCATCTACAAGTCTGCAAGGGTTCCGTAAGAAGAACATAAATTGGAAATAGTGGCTCATTTCACTTAAGTAGAATCATTGTCTTGCAAATGAAGTATAGATTTCCAGAGATTCAGAGCATCTGATTCCTGCCTGAGTCACATTCGGGGTCAAGATGTGCTCAAATGTTGCAGTCCTGCTTTAGACCAGTGAAACCTATGCACAGTTTGAACTGGACTACTGCCTGTTGAATGCAAATTAAAGATGAGTAAAGTCTATGTAGGGAAAAAACTCATTTGAAAAGTGTTCCTCACATTCCTTCCTCACATTTCTAAGTATTTATAATGTCACAATGCAAGTGTGACATATTGATCATTTATTTATTTTATTTAATATTTATTTGATTAGGACAATGCATATTAATTGACATGTCAGCAGAAGCATCAACGTAAATATGCCAGAGTTAGCATAAATGCTCATTTTAATCCGTTGTCCTAAGGCAGGTGTTTAAAACCATAGAGACAATACATTATACATACACAAATACACTATGACAAATGGATAAAACATGCAAAGATCTCACAGAATAAGTTCCAATTCACATAGAAAAGACAAAAAGGTTACTCATGAGAGCAGGTCTGATTTGTTATTAACCACTGCTTAAGGGTCTTTCTATCTATTTTATATCGTGAACTACACCTCATGCTGTCAAGATGAAAACAAAGGAAGTAAAGTACATGTAATGTTAAAAGCTGGTCACAAATAATTAAATCCTGTATGGACGTGTTTCTCAGGGGACGCTGCAGAAGTTCGTAGACGATCTGTTCACGGTGATTCTCAGCACCAGTCGTCCCGTCCCGCTGGCTGTCAAATACTTCTTTGACCTGCTGGACGACCAGGCGGGGCATCATGGCATCTCTGACCCGGAAACAATCCACATCTGGAAGACCAACAGGTACAGTGCAGACCCACACAGTGAGGTTGAGGATGACAGTGACAGGAGATGATGGTTTAATATTAATCTTCCCTCTTGTTCCTCCAGCCTCCCGCTGCGTTTCTGGATCAACATTGTGAAGAATCCTCAGTTCATCTTTGACGTTCAGGCGTCGGACCACGTGGATGCTGTACTCTCCGTCATCGCACAGACCTTCATGGACTCCTGCACTATTGCAGAGCACAAGCTGGGGCGGGTGAGCTGTGGTTTATTTGTCCTCTAAACTTCTGAACTCTTTGCCGATTGACCAGCTATAGTCATGTAATGATCCTCCAGGTCTGCCATTTTCCTGCTGTGGAGCTCTGTTTCGGATAAAGCTGACATTAGGATGCATACGAGTCTCAAAATAGCCTCTCCTTCCTTTTTTTCCTTCTTCTTTATGAACAGGATTCTCCCATCAACAAGCTGCTGTACGCCAGAGACATCCCTCGCTACAAACAGATGGTGGAAAGGTTGGCTCAGCTTCCCCTAAATCCTTATCTTGTGATTAAAACTGCTTCCATAACAGCTCCTCAGCCAACATGAGAGAAATATGATTTGGAATAAAAATGATCTGTTTTTTTTTTTTTTTCAAATATGTTGTTTAGTTTGGCTTTGAATTAGAATGCATTCATTCACTTCCTAAAGCAGTTCTTCCTCTCCGCTATAATGCTATAACGATGTTTACTGCAGGTACTATGCTGACATCAGGCAGACGATCTCAGCCAGTGACCAGGAGATGAACTCTGCTCTGGCTGAACTGTCCAGGGTGAGTGCAGCTAACAGCTAACAGCTAACAGAATAAACAAATGTCGGAGCCCCAATGTGACCTTTGTGCTTTGTGTTTCAGAACTACTCTGGAGAGCTCAACTACCTGGTTGCGCTGCACGAGCTCTACAAGTACATCAACAAATACTACGACCAGGTGTGTTGATCACTCATACCAGCCTGTAGAGGTGGAACAGTACAAATATATATGATGGTGTACAGATTTTTGTTGCCACTAAATGCAGGGGGTCAGTGTGACATTAACAGTCACAACCCCTCTATGAACATTTTGGAACTGAGAACACCCAACTTTTGGCTGGTGATTTGAGGTTTTCCTGACGAATATGGAGATGATCTTCCTTTTTCATTATTCCATTTACTAGTTACTACAGAACTTACCTCCAGAAGGCCTTTTCTTTATCCATGTGGTCAGCAGCAAACTCCGGTTGAGCCTTAAGGTGCTGCTTCTAGAGCACTGGTAGCCAACCCTGGTCCTCGAGGGCCCCTATCCTGCATGTTATAGATGTTTCCCTCTTCCAACACACCTGATTCAAATGATCAGGATCGTCATCTCTCGAGGACCAGGGTTGGCTACCCCTGTTCTAGAGGAAAGGCTTCCTTCTTGCACGGCAGCCTCTTAGTGCATTTATAGACAGTTGGATGAATAAACTCTATCTCTAAACTCTCCAATATGATTTCTAAAATATCGGCTTTATTCAAATGTGTTTACAAGTCAAAGTAGCTTGAACTCACTTTTCTAAGTTGGTTTCATTGTCTGTACTCTGAAGACTCCAGGTTTACCGGTTCCTGACTCCTGTTAGCTTTTGTTGATGTTATTAGCCTTGAGGTCCACACACTAATTCCAACCTACTGATTATATTTGCTGTCTTTAGGGTTAATGGGAGTTCATGTAGTTTTTATCCATTACTGCGTTTCTCCAAACAGAGTCTTTTATATTTGCGTCTTCTTAAACTGTTTTCTTCTTCTTCACCATCCCACCAGATCATCACGGCGCTGGAGGAGGACACCACGGCACAGAAGATGCAGCTCGGCTACAGACTGCAGCAGATCGCCGCCGCTGTGGAGAATAAAGTCACCGACTTGTGACAGAGGAGACGACCAGCAGTGTTACTGCAGACGGCAGAGGATGGGAGATGGAGAGAGAGACACCCTGGTGGTTGAACTGGACCAACTTGATGGGGAAACAAGACTCTTCTTTTGGAGGAGGAAGGGTGGAAGTTAGGATTTTTTATTTTAAAGCGAAGGATCAGAAGATTCAGGTTGGTGTTAAAGATGACATCCCAGCACCTTTTTGTTTCTGGTGTTTGCTAAGGATGGATACTGAGGCCTCGGGCTCACTGTAGAATAATCAAGACAGCAGACGGACGCTGAACCAGCCTGGACAAGGACACAGTGGATGTTTAAAAGACACCAGTTTGCTGTCACCCTGTTCACTTCATGAAGAGACAGTTGGAGTGTTTTCGCTACAGAACAAGTACTGGAGTCACGATGATCCACTTCCAGCCGATCTAATCTGAGGACTGATTAAATGGGCATTTTATGTCGCTGTTTTCCCTCTGGAGTCAGTTTTATGTAACTGTACCTCTTATGCCTTGTGTGCTTGTCGCTGCTGTACGGTTCTTTCTTTGTGTGTGTGTGGATGGTGATTTGTGTGTGTGTGTGCAGTTATCCACATTGCCCTGGTTGTCAATCTACATCCTGTATTGTCATGAAGTCTTGAAGTACCTGGGTGTTATATTTTGGATCTAAGAGTGAGCAGTATTTTTGAAAACATGGAACTTCCAAGATTATTTTTTTCACAATTTAGTGCAAAAAACAACAACTTGGTCACAACTTACTTAAATATCAAAACGTTTAAGTCACTGCCACTCTCTACCTCAGCCTATAGTGCTGCACCAACTGCTCTCTCTTTCTGTGTTGTTGACCCAATAAAAACACTTTCAACCAGCTACATCCACCAGTACAGCAGCACCGCACACATCTGCCCTCACACACCTGCTTTCCAAGCTGTAAACACACATTTCAGACATTTCTTCTTCTTTTTTTTCTGTGTGTCATTAGAGGCGAGCTAGTTGGAGCATTTTACGGTACTTAAACCCCCGACTGAGTTTACTGTTTCTTGCTTTTATACATATTCATGTGGATGTGTCTATAGTGTACAAGTCACTGGAAAGTCAATAGAGAAAAAAAAACAAACTCATGTTAATGAAGTGCAGTTCTAGTGTGCACCACAGTGTTTTATTGTGTGTTTCTTTTATGTACATGTTTTAACATTCCTTTTTAGGTTTGTAATAAATCCTGGTTGTCCCACTCCAAGCTGAGGCAACGGTACATGTCTGTTGGAGCGCAGTTCCTGTACTGAACACAGGGCGGCACTGTCTCCTGTCATAAAGTTGTCTGGTATTTTATTTCTTTTAAGTTAATTACTCTACTACTGGTTCAGTAGGTGTAGCTGATCCTTTCACACGGTTCTGCATTCAGACTCGTCAAACACGACCTAATGTTTGCTGATGTACTTGGCTTTGACATTTGTTGATGCTGATCTCTGGTACCCCTTTAAAAAGTGTTTATTCTATCACTTAATTAAGGTTGAGGTTAGATATCTGCCCAAATCCATGTGTAAACTTGAACACAGCACCTGGACCAGTGTGATACCATAGATTTAGTAAGTCTTCTATACACATTTATCAAACAACATCCAATCCACCATCGTTGAACGCTGTTTTATTCTTTAAATCACAACATCTGTAAGGAGACTAGACGCCAACTTCCACTACTCAAGTTTGTCCATTCGCCAGTCAACACTACAGGCAGTAAGTCTCCTCTTAAAAAGCAATGAGACTTGATTTCCAGCCCTTTTCATCAGTGACCAAAACAGATGAGGATTTGTGTCCATCTGAAGATTGTGTGTCAGTTTGAGCCCGAAGTGTGTCAGAATGTAGCTCGTAGGTTTGTCACTACATTACTTAACACAGCAAACTAATGACTCGTGTGAACAGATGGTTTGTTCATCTGAGGGGAGGGGGGGGTGAAGCTCAGCAATGATCGAGACGGACCGTCTGAGGGAAAAACTGTAACTGTTGTTAAGCTGTATAAATTTGGCAATGTAGAGCAGGCTCTGCAAGGAGCGGCTTTAGGGATGTTTCATATTTTGTGTGTTAATATCATTGTACATACTGATTCGAAATGTAACTGTAGTGATTTAACCTGTTTATTAAGAGAAGTTGCAAATTCTCACAGATGTAATAAAGTATTCTTAAAATTATGTGGTGCGTTTTTTTTTACCAGATCTGATAGGTTGAGCTCATTTACTGACGTTCCGATGTCCAGGTTTCAGTGAATAATATAAGTTTAAGTAATATAATCTAACCTTTATTTGTCCCCTTGGGGAAATTCCTTCTCTGCATTGACCCGTCCTATTCAAGTTAACCTTAACTATACATACTAGGAGCAGTGGGCTGCCGCAGTGCAGCGCCCGGTGAGCAGTCAGGGGTTAAGGGTCTTACTCAAGGGCAAGTGGTGGTGACTGGGACAAGCGGTCGCTCTCATTTTCCCACCTCAACTTCTTGCCAGTCCGGGGACTCAAACCGCCGACCCACCGGTTACAAGTTTGCTTCACAAACCACTAGACCACCACTGCCCCTGAATGCAACTAGTGTGTCCGATTGCAAGTGAAAGCAGCATCAGATGACTGTAACATCTACAGGAACAACAGACAGTCTGCTGTGGTTGATGGAGGCACACATAAGAAAAGGTTTGTTGCTTCCAGCTGTTTGTAGGAGTCTTTATTCCAAGGTAATTAAATATAAATACCTGCAGCATCAAACAGCAGCAGGATCCATCTGAGTGTCTCCTAAAGCAGGTGTATGCCTTTATGAACTCAACACAACACAATGGTAACTTCATTAATTACTTATACATTTCCTTAACCCTGAGACAAGGTCAGTCAGACTCTAACAGTAAATAACAGTAAATTCTTCTCTTTACCTCAGACAGGTGAGTTGTCAGAGGATAAGATAAAACTTTATTAATCCCAAAGGAAATTCTTGTGCCAGATATCGCTCAGAAAAAAACAGCAATAAGATACAAGTACAATACATTACTGAAATTTAAAAAAAAGTGAGCTAAAGAAAGGCTAGAATAAAACAGTAAAAAGTAATGCTGGATATATACACCGATCAGCCATAACATTCTGACCACTGACAGGTGAAGTGAATACCATTGATCATATTGGTACTATGTGGTGTTCTGCTGGAAAACCTTGGATTTTAACATCCATGTTGATGAGACTTAGACACCCAAATAAACATTGTCCCAGAACAAGCACACTCCCTCATGCAAATGGCAATCCCAAATGTCACTGGTCTACCCCTGCAGGAAAATGCACCCCACCACATGGCAACAACATCAACCAATCAGGAACATCTTGAGGAACATGACAATGGCCCAAGATGTTGATTTGACCTCCAACCTTCCTAGACCCCATTCTGATCAAGCATCAACAGGATGCAGTGGAACAAGTTGGATTGACAGAGGCCCCACTGCACAAGCCAGAGTACCCAAAGGATCCACTGCCCTGGTCCTGGTGCCAGACCCCATAGGACACCCTGAGAGGTCCTCTTGTCCATGCCCAATGGTTCAGAGCATTTTTGACCACATAAGGG
>OMNN01100287.1:0-11288 GCA_900302755.1 Chromis chromis | reverse complement strand
CAGAGGATTTATTTTTGGACACGACATGTAGAATAAAGTGATTTTGATGACATATCACAATATTATGTCTAAATATGGTTAATTTACCAGATGGAATGGCAGGTCACAGATGAGTAGTTTAAGGACTGTCAGAAAATTTAAAATCTGACAATTCTAATAAAGAGTTGTGGTATTTTCTTAAATTTTATTTTAAAGATAACATGCCAATCTAAACTGCTGGAAGTGTTTGTGGTTAATGAAAATATTATTGATTATAATTTGTTTAGCAATCCACAAATTAATCATGCCCCTAAATTACTCCCCTTACCCCCCGCTGAGATTTGCCAGACCACTGTGAGCGAGGAGAAATTTATTTATAATTTTTATAATTCATAATTTAACCTTTATTAATCCCCTTGGGGAAATACATTTTCTGCATTTTACCCATCCTACTATATATAATGGGAGCAGTGGGCTGCCGCGGTGCAGCACCCGGGGAGCAGTCAGGGGTTAAGGGCTCAACAGTGGCCGCAGTGGGGTTCGATCCCCTGACCTTCTGATCAGTAGTCAGGGGCTTAACCTGTTGCGCCACCACTCCCCTCCTCTTTTTTATTTTTTTTAAATTTTTTTACACACATTACACTCAGTTACAGGTTCAAACCAGTAGAAAAACTTTTCCATCAGATTCAAATAACGAAAACAAAGCATAGATATGATTTATCTCTAAATTCCACCTTCCATCCTTCTTCCACCCAGGATGGGGAAAGTGATCTGGGTCTGGATGAGGATGGAAAAGCCAAATTTAAGCGCCGCCCTCGGCCCGAGCCGCTCATCATCCCTCCTCCCAAACCCTCCACCTTCATCCCTCCATCCGTCTACTCCAGCATCACTTCCTACCAGAGCAACCTACGTTCTCCGGTCCGCCTGCCCGACAATCCCCTCACCCTGCCTCCATACACGCCTCCACCCATCCTGTCTCCTGTGCGGGAGGGTTCGGGACTCTACTTCTCCGCCTTCCTGACCAACATAGCTGTGAGCAACCAAATCCTGCCACCGCCGGTGACGCCCAAATCGGCAACACGCAGCCTGTTGCGTTCCAGTAAGTCCCACCTGTCGCTTCAGGCCTTCTGCAGTTATGGTCATTAATTGATCAACTTAATGAGGCTTTGTCAGATAATGAGCAAGTACTTTTTCATTTGTGTCTTTCAGCGAGTTCAGATATTACTCCTCCTGTCTTGCCTTTGATCACCGATGCCACACCAGTTAGCCTTGAACCGTAAGTACCACCTAAACAGCCATCAGATGTTTCTTCACCATCACGTGTTTCTCACATCTCCATAACTCAACACTTTGTCCAGGCGTATCAACATCGGGTTGAAGTACCAGGCGGAAATACCTGATTTGCAGGATCAACCTTCCTCCCAGCTTGACCAGCACAAAGCTGACTTGGTTTGGCTTCCTGTGAATGACGCCAACCTCAAACATGGCGACCAAGAGAGCAGTTAGTATCTCACATTACGCGCGATCCACTGACTGCTGTTTTATTTATTGTGAACAAGCTTTTTTGTCACCGCCGCCGCCTCGCTTTCTCTTTCTAGTGGAGGATTTGATGAGCATGGCTTGTTCCAGTGTTTTGAGAGGAGGAGGAACCAATCAGGAGCTGGCTTTGCACTGTTTACATGAATGCGGAGGCGATTTCCTTGTGAGTAAACGGACTGATAATAACTCAAATGAGCAGTTTAGTTTGCAGGATATTTGCAGGAACTCTTTGTAAATTAAATCAAGTTCCTGAAACAGCAGCAAAATTTGGTCAAAATCTTAAAATGTCATTAATAACATAAATTTTTCAGCTTTTTACATTACTTTCACTGCAATATTGTAGTTCTTGCTGTTATAAGTGTCGCACAGTTAACGCACACAAATGAGAAACATGGCTTTGCTCACTGTGATGTTGATTTTAAGGAAACACTGGAACGTTTGATGCTTCAGGACCCAATTTTCCCCAAAGGTCATCACCTGACAGGTTATCACTACTCAGGTGAACAAGTTTTTTCATGTTAATCACTTTCTCATGCTTCCACCTCTTTGTTTTTCTATAATTTTCTCTACGATTTTCTGTTTCGCTCTGAATATTTCTTCACTCATAAGTGTTTATTTAACTTCACTGCATCTGTTTCCCTCTCAGGCTCCGACAGCTGGACTCCAGAGGAGAAGCGCTACTTCAATAAGGGAATCTCAGCCTACAGGAAGGACTTCTTCCTGGTGCAGAAACTGGTATGCTCATTAGTTTTACCCCGTAGCGGGAACAATCATGGGTCAATGTAAATAAATCCCAAAATACATTGGAGTATGATTAAATGTGCTCCGTGTGGCGTCAATAAATTCTCAAAAACTTTAAAGAAAAAAGACCATCAGCCATCACCATATGAGGCCAGATTCAGAAGTTGTGGAAAATGTGTTTTTTCTTCTCTCAACACAAACAGAAACCCAAACGTTAAAATGTAAAGCTTTAAAGTGCAAAGGTTTCACATCCTGATTGTGACAAGAAGGAACAAAATTCACAGGAAATGTATTTTATAGTAACATTAACAGTATTGACAGAAGTTGCCACTCCCTTATTCACATATTTGAATCATAATCTCCTCACTGGTTTTAGAACAGCGTTAGAAAATCTTCACCCTCTAAGTGTCTCAGTGGAGTTTACATGAAACTGTTCAATTAATCCACCCTGTGCATCTTGTGTTTCTTGGACTCTTCAAAGGTGCGGACTAAGACTGTGGCTCAGTGTGTAGAGTTCTACTACACCTACAAGAAACAGGTGAAGATCGGACGCAGTGGCATCTTAAGCTTCGGACCTCCAGATTCACCGGTGGAGAAGCACACAGAGGCTGTGGTGGATGTTAAGGTAGAGAGGAGTTCTTATGTTATTAAATATATGCTTTAAAAAGTGTTTTCTTAGAGTGAGTCAGGCATTGTTTTTTTCATTAGTCATGAGAAGTGAGGCCAAATTTTTAGAGACTATGAAAAGTGTCTTCATAGAGTTTTGTCCCAATTGAAGGGAGGAGAAGGGGGAGGTAGCCCCAGGGTCTAGGTGCTGTTGGTGGAGTAGAATTAGCAGATGGCTGATTGAATCTTTGGTAGAGACTTCTTTGAATTCTGAAGGAAAGGATGAGGCAGGAAGGAGGAGGAGGGTTGCACATTAGTAGGTCTGAAAAGGCATTTAGCCATTTGAACTCATTTCATTTTGAATTTTTAGCCACTGTGGGCTCTTTTTTCACTTGAGCATGAAGTTCTGGAAACAGCTCATGGCTAGAAGTTGACACAACTCAAAAATGTATTTTGTACAGTTTTACAAAGTTATGATGCCAGAAATCATAAAAAAAGAAAAAAAAGTTGAATATCTTTGACTCTTTATTTTACAAAATTTGAAACAATCTAAATCAATATGTAGAACAATTTTCCCTCCTATGTCCCTGATACTGGAAAAAAATGGCAACTCTACATACTACAGATATTTTACTACTTTCGTTTTAATTTGTTTTCATACTTGTCTCCTCTCTGCACTGTGTTAACACGGCCTGCAGTTCAGCCGAAAGTCCCCGAGTGTTTGTCTCCTGACTGTTGGTTGCAGCTGAGTCACTAGTGGCTTCTCAGTTATGCAGAGTAGCGCAGATTTATTTATTTTTTTTGCAGAATCTAACTGGTGCGATGCATACATTTTTGTTGAGTTTTAAATGAGACATGCAACATAAAGTGATTTTGACTAAAAATCAGGATTAGATTTGTCAGAGGAAATGGTACATCACAAATTAGCAGAAATCGGAAAGTTGAAACTGCAACAGTCTTTCTTGTTTTTACAGTTTCATTTTATGACAAATGGTGTAATTTTGGCTTTTAAAAAAAGATTATAGCCAGTGGTACAAGCATAGTCACATCTAAAATGTGAATGTGATTGTGACAGCGTGGGAATACAGAAGTTTCAGTGAAAATAGACCAGTAGAAATGGCACAAATTAACCCATAGAGGAACAGAGACAGAACGTGAGGGAATCGATCTTCCTTACTGAACTTAGTCCTTTAAGATATTAGAAGATTTGAATAATTTGTGCAACATTCTGTCTAATTTATCCTATTTAGAGTTCACAGCAGTCAAAGTTGACTCAAGGAGAGGCAGATGGAGATGAGAAAAAGGAGGCTTACGACCATGATAGCAGCCACCAGGCTAGGGTTGCTCAGTCACTACAGGCTCATGACTATGTAAGTATCTACACTATGGTTCACTTTACTCAACTGTTAAACACACTTCTACTACTACTTCACACTTCTTTTCTAGTGTTTTAACTTATATTAGCCCACATGGATGTGTATCAAGAAGGCTGGCTGAGTCTTACTGCGGCTGATGGAGTAAAACTGTCAATCCCGACATATTTTTGTTGGTTCAGGCAGGAACAGTTCTGGTGATCAAAGAGCCGGACGCTGTGAATAAGGAGACTCATCACCCGTCAGCACCTCACAGGCCTCGAGCTGAGGCGGCAGCAAAGAAGAGCCGAGTGCCAACGAAGCCTCCGCCGGATCCCGATGCAATATTTCCCTGCAAGAAATGTGGCAGGTAAAGAGATTTACATTGATTTCATCTATCGCTTGTTTTTGTGCCATGTTCTGGATGTTGCTTGCGAGTAATGTTTGTGCTATTTGCAGCTGCAGTGACTCATCTGTATGTTTGTTGTAGAGACAGACATTCACTTGTCCGTGCTCAATCTAATGTGGGTCAAAAAAAGTTTATATAAATTTTTGATAAAAGATAAAATAAGGCAAAATGAAATATATAGAATACAATAGAAATACATCTCATTCACAAAAATTTATTTCATTCATTCACTCATTATTTACATAATATTTAATTGTCGCTGTGACTGGCTGCTTTCTTGATATGTTAAGCTGATGTTATGCAATACAGAAAAGCTCAGCCCAGAGTGCAGGACTGTTGCATATAAATGAACGTTTGTTAATTTCAAGCTCTTACCAGACAAGTTCACACAGAGTTGATTAATCCCATCAGCATCAGCTAAATGTGGCTGTATTTTGTGGTATAGCTGAGTTTAAAATGTGGGGACTTTCCCACTGGTGCATCGGTAACAAAGTGGTTTACATCAACCAGCAATGCTTGATTTGCCAGCAGGGAGACACAGAAGGCTACAGAAACTCAGGGTGTGGTAGAAACACTTAAAAATCATTTAAGAAAAGTCTCCGATGCTCTAGGTAAAAATGTTTTACTTCAGAGGCAGGGTTACAGTCTACAAAAGAATACTAACAACATTAATGACATATGCAGTAAATGTTTGTGCATTTTCTCTCACTGCCAGAAGGGGGAGACAGAAGTTTCACACTGCAGTTTAATGATACTAGTTCTGCCTGTGTCTGTATGGTTCTACTCAGAATACAACATCATCACATGCATTTGATGCTGATGAAGTTGCCTAACAAAAGGCTCTTCCTATGCGTAGCTCAAGACCCACTGAGGACCCCATAAAGACCTACAAAAATGGCTGCTGCTCCTAAAAAAAACAAAAAACTTTAAACTCTTGCACTTGCTTGTGTCCCCACCAACAGAGCTGCCAAGTTTAAAGTAGATTGGATGAACAGCTGACAAGAAAATGGAAGAACAGACAGACACGCAGACATATTATTTTATTTGTAGTTACATAGTTAGATATGTAATCATTTAGAATGAGTGATGACAAGTTTAATTTTTTAGCTGCCAAATGTTCTTGGTTAATTTGTGGCCACAATTAAACTATAAGTCTTAAATATCGATATTGATATGTGCCTCAAAAATTCAGTTAATGCAGTCAAAGTAAGGATTACATGTGTTTTTGACATTATCTGTTCAATATAAAGTATTATTGAACAGGTGGGGCACCTAATGTATGCTGGAATTACCTTTACCCTCATATGAACACAAAGAGTAGAGCCTGACCGATAGTTTGGTGTTTTCTCAGATAAATCTAATACATGCACTGATTTGGAAACTTTCCCTCCCTCATAAAAGTGCAGAAAAAGATGTTTGGTGCAATTTAGAAATGGTGTTATTACATAGTTTGTCCAGCAGAGAGCCTGCATTGTTTACAAAACTCTCAGCACTGTCTATAGCACATGTAATAGAGCAGATGGTGGTGCAGAGTCAAGTGGTGTCTTTACAGTGGTTTGCTAACCAGTTTGTAAACTACATTGCTGGAAAGTTAATAAACAATGACAATTTTTACTTTTTTTCAATATGACTCTAACATACAATACAATACAATGTACACCGATCAGCCGCAACATTCTGACCACTGACAGGTGAAGTGAATAACATTCATCATATTGGTACTATGTGATGTTCTGCTGGAAAACCCTGGATTTTGGCATCCGAGACTTAGACACCCAGATAAACATTGTCCCAGAACAAGCACACTCCCTCATCTAAATGGCAATCCCAAATGTCACTGGCCTACCCCTACAGGAAAATGCACCCCACCACATGCAAAGACATCAAACAATCAGGAACATCTTGAGGAACATGACAATGGCCCAAGATGTTGATTTGACCTCCAAACTTGCTAGACCCCATTCTGATCAAGCATCAACAGGATGCAGTGGAACAAGTTTGATTGACAGAGGCCCCACTGCACAACTCAAGAGTACCCAAAGGATCCACTGCCAACGTCCTGGTGCCAGACCCCATAGGACACCCTGAGAGGTCCTTTTGTCCATACCCAATGGTTCAGAGCATTTTTTGACCACATAGGGGGACCAACACAATATTAGGCAGGTGGTCATAATGTTATGCCTGATCAGTGTATAATGAATTAGCTGATATTTTTGTATCTGCATTTCCCCCAATAGTCCAGTATTGGCCGGGATGTTATAAATAGGCCATGAAAACACTAACTAGTACATGGGATAAATTATTATTTATATAGATTCTTGTGTACGTCCCTACAGTAGAGTTTAGTAGACTGTAAGGACATTTTCTGCTGTTTACATGCAGTTGTGCTTTATTTCAAACAGCTGCTACTGTGCTTAATGCTGCGTAACTTTCCTCCCTTATAGAGTGTTTTATAAAGTGAAGAGTCGAAGCGCCCACATGAAAAGTCACGCCGAGCAGGAGAAGAAGGCTGCGGCGCTGCGTCAGAAAGAGGAGGAAGAGCAGGCGGCGGCTCAGGCTCGAGCCAGGAAGGCGGCAGCAGCGAGCAGCAGCAGCAGCAGCAGCAGCTCATCAGGGTGGAAACGGAGTGATGGAGCAGGCGGACGTCAGCGGCCAGGAAGACTCGTCTGAAGGGGAGGATGACAATGACGAGGACTGGCACTGAGAGACAACAAAACAAGGAGGGAATTAATGAGGAGATGGAGCGATGGGTAAACAGAGGTGGCGAACAAATCAGGTAGAGAGGGAGTATTCAAAAAACAATGTGTTGCACGACGAGGAGCAGAATAAGCACAAGAGAAAAGCTTTGCAAACCCTCCTGTTGATCTTCACACTCCTTTCATGATCCAAACTGTCTCTCTTTGACCGTTATTCAGCTTTACACCATCAGCCGGGCAGTCACACTCCACGTTTGTATCTTTTAAATATTCAGAGTAAGTTTATTTTTTGTAAAAGCACTTATACTGTACTGCTTCTGCTTTTGCCAATATTGCCTTTTTATATCTTTTATTTAATTGAAAATACGTCAAAACATC
Organism: Chromis chromis; assembly: GCA_900302755.1. NCBI lineage: Eukaryota > Metazoa > Chordata > Actinopteri > Pomacentridae > Chromis > Chromis chromis. Next base: position 3,588 of record OMNN01100287.1, on the reverse strand, counting down.
ATACATTTCTATCATGTGGACTTTATTTGATATTTCACAAGATAATCAGAATGCCTCTCCGGCAATAAAACAAGATCAAAGCAGTCTTCACTTTATAGTAGCAACCGTTTTAACTAAAGATAGAGGCGCTTGTATTTAAATTTCTTAGAAAAATACTGTGCTGAATTTTGGCGGATTTTCCATCTGATTTTTAGGTTGGTTGTACACTTATTTTTTACAACGAAGGGACCTTTGAAAATGAATGTGTACAAAACAAAAGTATATATGAGATTGCTATATATTTATGATACTGCATTTTTGCAATGATTTTGGTAATATAAAAAAAAATATCTTCATGTTGGCTGCAATGCGACTGGTGAGTTCAAAAATGTATTAAAAGGTTTACTGTTCTGAGGAGTTTCTTGTGTTTGATTGCGAGTCGTTGTTGAACCAGCAGATGGGGGCAGAGACTCAGGAGAGTTCCTTCATGGGTGTGTGGAGAATTAAAATTTTGTTGTCTGCAAGATTATGATAAACAAGGCTAAAATTCTTTGTGCACTATGTCAAAATCTACATGTCGTTTTACCTCCTGAAATCATAAGTTATTTTTGCATCCATATATCAATTTCTGTATTAGGTTTATATATTGCTTTCTATTCTATATAGCAAGAAAGATTTAGCTCACTCTGAGGTCTCTTGCCAGACAGGCTCCACAGGCCCATTGTTTTCAGATTAAGAGCTGGAAAACCAACTCGTCTGCAGACACCAGGGTGTGGTGAAATTTTGCGTTGATCAGCGGTGACATAATTCAGCCATTAAAGAGCGTGCTTAGCAAAGGAAAAAGCTGCCAGTCGCCCTCGGGGGATGAGATGCAGGCATATTCCCCTGGGATTGTGGAGGATAAAGTGGGCCTGTTTTTATCTCACACTCTTCACTCACTGATTCTCTCTTCGTCTACTCTCCTGCTGCTGAAGAAATTTCACAGAAGAAGCTGCATTGTACAAATAATGCAACTTTCTTGGGTCATGATTAGAGTAGTTTTGGTTTGTCAGCCCATTCTGTGGGACGTAATATGATAAAAGTGGGAAGAAAATCTACAGACTTGTATGTTTCACGTGATCCCTGGATTTAAAGATAATGAAGGAATGCCTTAACTCAAATTACAATCTAAATATACACGTGACAGTTATTAGTCATACTGCATTTACACTAAAAAAAATGGCGATACTGTGGCTGCTGGGCTGCCAAAAAATACTGTAAAAATAACTGAAAAAAAACATCTCATAAAAATAGTCATTTTCTGTAAATAAAATTTCTAGGTTTAATTTCACATTAGACCATGTGTATTTTTTGGCTTGTAAATGTTTATTGAAAGATATTTACATGTGTAAAAACAAGTTAATTACCTTTATAATAATAATAATAATAACTTACAGAAGATAGATAATATAATATTAGTTCGACAATTTTGTTGTGAAAACGTCTGTAGTTGCAAAATGCAAAATATCTCATCATATACCGAACATTAAAGTTACAGAACAAATACTTCCTTTTTGTAAATTCTCATTAATTGTATTTAATTTTACAAATATATTTACAGTAATAAACTTGAATTTAACAGTTTAATCTACTAAATAAGAAAGGAAATACCTGCAATGTTATGTCTTTTATTTTTAAAAAATAAAAATAAATAAAAAATGTTATGGTTATTCACTTTAGACCTGCAGTACATTTTGTGCCAGTATATTTTTGTAATTTTACTTATATTTTCATGTAGTTTATCCTTTAAAAATCTCAAAACGAGGAACAAGATGTGGTTCCAAATTGACCTCTTGCTTCACTTTATTAGTTTTCATTATTGATGGTGCTCTCAACGTCACCCTGTCAGAAAATGAGGCCAAATTTAGAAACGGTGCAAAAATGATTAGTATGGGACATGAAGCTGGAATTATACAATCACTGCAACAATATCGGATGTTTCCCATCTCATTTTGATTAACTGTTGATGCGATATACACATCTTTGTCCACCTAATTGCAGAGAACATCAAGTCTTTCCTACGGTGAAATTAACATATTATTATGCCTCTTCTGATCTTGATGGCCCACTGGCAGATGCAGATCAGACTGACTGAAGGCGGCAAAAAGGCTCCAGTAACTCTGATAACCACATTTTACACCTGTGCTGAAAAGAAAAGCATCTCAGACTGATTTACACATCCAACACTGAGCCAGATGATAGCAGAAGATCATGTTGAGCTCCACTCGATCGCCAAAACTGGACAGCTGTAGCCTGGAAAAACATAGCCTGGTCTAATAAATATTTTATTCTGCTGAGGCTGCAGATGGTGGGCTCAGATTTGGGAGACAACTATGTGTTGCTGGTGGTGGTTCAATTAGGAGAGGGAAAGTTTTCTTGGCACGCTTTTGAATGTCTTAATAGCAACAATCAGTGATTTGAATGCCACTGTCTATCTGAGTATTGTTGCTCACTATGACCATCCTTTTACAGCCATAGGTACAAATGATCTTCTATAAATCCTTCCAACATGACAATGCACCACAAAGCAAAAGGCATCTTAGAATGATTTAATGAACATCAAACGAGTTCAGTGAACTTCAGTGACCTTCACTGAATCTGAAACCAGTAGAGCACCATGGAGATGTGATAAAAATGAATGTGCAGCTGACAAATCTGCAGAAATTATTGACATCATGACAACATGGAGCAGAATGTCAAGGAAGTTGTGTATGTTTTCTCCTCTGTGCACCTTTGTTAGATTAGGTTACTCACATCACCCTTCTCTGTGAAGTTCTGCGACAATGTTTATGTGAATCTTTAGAAAAGCACAATTCCAGCATTATGTTTTTACCTAAAGAAAGCAAGGCCTGCTCCTGTTTTTAATATGTCCTCCCCTTGGCTCCAAACAGTATTGGTAAAATTGGCTTCACTATTCAAAGAGAGCCGGATCCTAAAGAATTACTTAAGAATTTACTTCAGAAAAATATAAGGTTATTTAATATGGCATTTTGTCCACCTATGCACTATAAAGTGAAAGAAAGGAAAGGTCATATGTGTTCTCCATCATTATTAGCAAGTGGATCAGACACATGATTGCTTTTTTCTGCATGTTAAAATATATTTTATGAGACACTATGTCCAGTAAAGCTATGATTTCTAACTATTTGGTCTTTTACTAAGTAATCTTACTCAAGAAAATATAAATCTTGGATGGAAAACCTCTTCTGTTCTCCTCATAAAACTCTCACCATTGCATCAGCAATGCCACCTGTATTTACATGCACTTAAATAAGTTGAATCCTTGGAGAAACCTGGTGACAGAAATCAGTTAACATGTTGGCCCTTCTCTTGTGTGTATGTGTACATGGCCATACCGCCTTGTGGATGCCTGATCCCGTCAGATCCCGGAAGCTAAGCAAGGTAGGGCCTGGTCAGTACCTGGATGGGAGACCGTGAGGGAACACCAGGAAGCCTGGGTGAATGCAGTGTGAGAGCAAGTGGTTGGTGGTGGTCGGAGGGGCCGATGGTGCAGATTGGCAGCCTCGCTTTCATCAGTCTACCCCAGGGCAGCTGTGGCTACATACGTAG
>OMNN01100285.1:0-10781 GCA_900302755.1 Chromis chromis | reverse complement strand
ATTTAAGAAATATATTTACAGTATTAAACTTGAATTTAACAATTTATTCTATTAAATAAAAATGAAATATTTGTAAAATTACATACAAATTTATGGACACCTTTTACATCTTTAAAAAAAATCAATTTACTTGAAACAGAAAAATGTGTAAAATTATAGATTTTTAACAGCATAAAACTAATGATGTCTGTCATTTATTAAGTACACAAATACAAATCTAGGAACGGCTACAGGAGAGAACGACATCGAGAGAAATTCACTTTTAAAATAAGAAATAAATGAGGACAAACGGAGCGAAAGGTCACTGAGAGGGAGGAGGTGAGGACGAGGGAGACAAAGAAGTTGAAGGAGAGAAAAGGTGAGAAGAGGAATGATGGCGGACGAGGCTTAATTACAGTCCGTCCCTGTTCTCAGGTCAGTTCATGATTCACAGCCGCTGGACAAGCAGAGTGTGTGTTGTGTGTCGTGGGCAACCAGCCACCAGCTGCACGGAGAGTCATAACCTTCTCACTGCTGGGAGGGTCACAGATATGAACTCCAACCACTGTAAATAATATTGTCATTGTGAGGAAACAGAGGGAGAGAAAATAAAAGTCAAGTGACAGAGAGGACAGAAAGTTACAGGTGAAGAGTAAACAGACTTCGCCATAGACAGAGTATAGGATGTCAGTGAGTACGCCTTCCTCACTTTGACCTCGAGAGCAACTTTACATCTGTTTACATGCACTTAAGTAACGTTGTTGACAATTTAAAGAGCCATTTTTAGGAAAAGGTTTATTTTCTTGCCATACAAACACACAGGGCTTCCAAATTGTCCCTTTACACACCGGATTTGGATGTTTTTAGCCGTTTTCTTACATATGGACCAATAGGGGCCTTCTCCATATTCTTATAGGCTCAGTAGGCCAGTTATCATCCATTCTGATCACCGATGGACAGAAAGCAACACCGATAATGTCGACAACCTCCTGGGCAACGTACAAAAAGAGCTTTGTGACGTGTAAACGCGGCGAACCCAAATTATGCTCCGTTTTCTGCACAAACTGAAGCAATCAGACTGAAAACAGAAGTGAACACACAGTGAAAAACAGCAAGTGCAAGGAGGGAAAAAATAAACCTATAAATATGACCAGAGACAGGACTGGACCTCGAGTCTCCTGGGTGAAAAACTTACACCTGTTCTATTTTGTAAGTGCAAAGTCACACCTCCCCTGGCATTAACTGAACTGATAATGGTGCATCATTAAATGGAGCCATAGTCCTGCATACCAGCACAGTGCTGCACTAAAAAAGAGAATTACTGGACCAACATGAATGAATTGCTTCAACTGGTAACATGCAACTGAATCAATTTTATCCAAATTCCTTGAACAAGTCATATTCATGCCCCCGGTTTTACTTAGGCATATTTGCACTACTTTGTACCACACCTACCTCAGTAAGTATATTTATATTGCTCTTGTTGTTGCCGACGTTTGTTTGTTTGTTTGTTAGCAAGATAACTTGAAATGTTGATAATGGGACAAGGAACAGGTGATTACATTTTGGTGATGTTCTGGATTACCAAAAATGAGAAAATGCCGCTTGTGAAAATCACAATATGGGTGGAAATGAGCAGCTGTTACCTTCTCGGCTGTGGTATACGCCACAGCCGAGAAGGTAACAGCTGCTTGGCGGAGGTCTGTGCTCTCCAAATGCTATTCTAGTTCTTATTTTATTGTTCTTTTACCTCATTTTTAGTACTTTTTTCCAATTACTGTACACAGAGATCTTCAGAAAGAATTCCTTGTTTGCATGTACAAACTTGGCCAATAAAATTGATTCTGATTGCAGCAACTTAATTTTAAGTAAAATCAACTTGAAGTTTCCAGTTCTTCCAACCGAAGTATTTGCTTTACCAAAAAACAAAGCATAAAACTTGATTTTGTCATGTTTTAAGTTTAAGTTGGTCGAACAATTCAGTTGTTCTTTCCTTGTTTTGATGCTACAATCCTCCAAATAAAATGAAAATCGAATTGCAGCATAAAAAACCAAAGAAACACACAAGGCTAAAGGAGTAGCAAACCGGATTTTCGTACTTTCATCGCAGTTAAAATACCAGTTTAAAGCAACAAAGTGCTGATTTCAGTAGACTGACATCACCAAAAAGTACTTCAACTACAGCCCAGACACACTTTTTACAGTGACACATCATCATTGGAGAATAGTCTGGCTGCACTTTAACATTATTCTGTGTTGTGTGTGTGTGTCTGTATTTCTTTTAACCTCCTAAGACACAGCATCCACATGCATGGACATCGTATTTTGGCTTCCCTGCACCATAATCAAGTTTTGAAAACTCCGCCTATTGTGCTCGCTAGTCCGCGACTCTCCAGGAGGTGTGCGCTGAACCTGGCGGCGGGCACAGTGCAATCTGCTATTACTTATTACTATTCATATTACTACCACTACTTTTGACCATTTATTACTCAAAGACAAAGCTTATTTTTTATATTCATTAGGTCCTACTAATCCCAAATAATTATGGTAAATCAAAAATGCATGACCCAAAAAAGTTCGGGTCTCAGGAGGCTACCTAATCAGCCGAGCCCGGGATGTAGGGATGGTGCCCCTCTGCATAATAGTGATAAAGGAATTGTTTTGGTGGAACATTTTCATGCAGGGAGACGAAAACTGACATCAAAATGACAAATTACAAAGACAACAAGCAGATCTGTGTTATTGCATCACTAAAACCTTCTTTAAAACTTGCAATTTTAAGTATTCAGGCCGCAGCTTAGAGGTAGCAGCTGTTGTTTCCTGCAGTGAAGGAGATTTGGAAATTGGGATCATGCAGATAGTAGAGGAGGAGGATAAAACCGCCTGAAATACAAGGCAGAAGGTGGAGGAGGTCTGTTCTGGCTCATATGAATGGGAATGATCCACAATGACGCCCATTTGACTGTCTGATAACATCCAAAACAGGTGTTCAACATGACTGCACAAGTGACCCTCGTGTGCTGTTCAAAGTCACAAACCGTCCTCTACCCGTCTAAATGAGTCAGTTTCCACCGCTGAACATCTGACTGTGTTATTGTGAGAAACACTGAGCCTCGTCTGCAGTCGGGAAGCTAAAAAAAATCACCAAAAAACAAATAAGGCCGGGGAGAAATGCGATTACTGTGCCGCTGCATGTAAATGCAAATGTACAGTAAAGGTTATTACACCGCATTCTTCAATTATCTGCGTAACCTGGTTTCTTGACTTCATATCCATACAGTGTTTTCTCTTCCGCTACGCTTTTCCATATCAGGGTTGTAATTTCAGTGCCGCCTCGCTGCTCATGCAAACAGTTCCTGCTGCTGCTGCTTCACATTATAAGGTCTCCACAGGTAACACCGTGTACGGCTTGTAACCGAGTCTGGCAACAGATTGTTGACTTTTCTGTTTGACGCAGACAGTTTATGCTACCTTAAGATGAAAAGCTGCGTGAAACAAGTATTGGAGTGAACGTCATCCATATCATCAGGGTGAATAACTGCATTAAAGACCCTAATCTGGTTAAAAATGAAGTGTTTTACCTTGTTAGCATCCTTATGTCATGTTTCTTTTTAATGCTAGAAGACACCTTATATGCAAAATAACCAATGAACGCCATGGTTTAAACCTTTAACCTTTTTGATCCCCTTGGGTTCCTTCCTTCTCTACATTTGACCCATCCTATTCAACCTTAACTATACATGCTAGGAGCAGTGGGCTGCCACGGTGCAGCACCCGGGGAGCAGTCAGGGGTTAAGGGCCTTGCTCAAGGGCCCACAGTGGTGGTGACTGGGACAAGCGGTCGCTCTCACTTTCCCACCTCAACCTCTTGCCAGTCTGGGGGCTCAAACCGGCAAGTTCGCTTCACAAACCACTAGACCACCAATGCCCCATGAACATAAACATTGAAGCTGCAATGTAAATGACCCAGACATGGACAAACTCAATACAAACAGTGATAGTATGTACAATATATACATCAAATACTCTTGACAGTCAGTCTGAAGTCAAACAGAACTGCAGCATTAGCCAAAGCTAACAACTCCTAAGAAACTTGACCAGGAAAACTAGGAAGGAAGACTAGGAACAACTCAATCCGACTCCAAAAGAAGCTCCTGCCTGAACCCAAGCAGCTACGAAAACTTTGGGCGATATATTGTTTGACAATTGGAATATTGATGACAAGAAATAAAAAAAACAACCCATCAAGAACATCAACATAGCTCCATTGATCAACGATACAATGGGCAACTAAGGGCAGCAATGTATTTCTGATGCTGTTTGCTGCATATTTTTATGGGTTTATACATAACAAACCAAAGAAACTAGTCCTGAGTGGAGCTTTTTGTATAATTATCTTTGGTTTCCGGCTCGTGTATGACTGATTTACTTCTTACAACTTGATATTGTGCAGCGTTGTCTAGTTCTATAGTGTTTTAACAGAGTTGGTGAGCTGGTGTGCTCGAGCTGCAGCCAAATGGTGAAAGCAGGGACTTCATAAATTTGCAAATTCTAAATGAGGCAATTGTTAGAGCTACAAATATGTAACTTTAAGGCAAGAATGGAATATTTTCATTGAAAAGAACCATCTAAAAATGTACACAGAGGTGAGTTTTTAGGGGTTTAATCAATGACCAGGAGAGGACCTGGAGGGAAACGTGAATGAATGCGGGCACTAATGTATTTCGGATGCTGGTTGCTTCATTTCTATGGGTTTATACATAACAAACCAAAGAAACTAGTCCTGAGTGGAGCTTTTTGTGTAATTATCTTGCTTATAATCGGTTTCCAGCTCATGTATGACTGATTTACTTCTTACAACTTGTTATTTGGCAGCATAGAGTAGCTTTAACAGAATTGGTGAGCTGGTGTGCTCGAGCTGCAGTGAACGGTTGAAAGTCTGGGGTGTAAATAGAGGCGTGGACTTCACGAATCTGCAGATTTAAAATGAAGCAATGGTTAGAGCTACAAATACACCATTTTAAGGCAGGATAGGAGTATTTTAATTGAAAAAAAACCATCTAAAAATGTACACAGAGGTGAGTTTTTAGGGGTTTAATCAATGACCAGAAGAGGAACTGGAGGGCAATGATGTATTTCTGATGCTGATTGCTGCATATTTCTATGGGTTTATACATAACAAACCAAAGAAACTAGTCCTGAGTGGAGCTTTTTGTGTAATTATCTTGCTTAGAATCGGTTTCCGGCTCACGTATGACTGATTCACTTCTTACAACTTGATACTGAGTCGTTTTGCAGTGTTTCAACAGAGTTGGTGAGCTGGTGTGCTCGAGCTGCAGTGAATGGTTGAACATTTGGGGTGCAAATAGAGGCGGGAACTTCTAAATTCTAAATAAGGCAATTGTTAGAGCTACAAATATGTGACTTTAAGGCAAGAATGGAATATTTTCATTGAAAAGAACCATCAAAAAATGTACATAGACATGAGTTTTTAGGGGTTTAATCGATGACCAGAAGAGGAACTGGAGGGAAACGTGAATGAATGTGGGCGCTAATGTATTTCTGATGCTGGTCGCTGCATATTTCTATGGATTTATACGTAACAAACCAAAGAAAGTGGTCCTGAGTGGAGCTTTTTGTATACGTATCTTCCTTAGAGTTGGTTTCTGGCTCATGTATGGCTGATTTACTTCTTACAACTTGATATTGAGTCGTTCTGCAGTGTTTTAACAGAGTTGCATGAGCTGGTGTGCTCGAGCTGCAGTGAACGATTGAACATTTGGGGTGCAAATAGAGGCGTGAACTTCTAAATTCTAAATAAGGCAATTGTTAGAGCAACAAATAAGCCATTTTAAGGCAAGAAAATGGATAAAAACATCTAAAAATGTACACAGAGGCGAGTTATTATGGGTTTAATCAGTAACCAGAAGAGGAACTGTTATCATAAAAACCCACTGAGTTATTATGTGATCAGCGACGCTCAAGGTGAAGCAAACCAAACGTAAAAAGAGCAGCAACTGAAGTGGATCCGATTCAAATCCGAACCTTTAACCCCCCCCTCATCTTCCTTCATCCTCCTTAAACCCGCCTGAGAAGCAACTCGTCTGCAAATTTACACTTCTAACACAAGGCCAGGAGAAGGAGTCGCTGCTGTAGTTTAACATCGACGCTGCTGCAAATTAGCAGAGAGGCACACGGAGGGGGAAAAGGGCTGATAGGAAGACGGGTGCTAATATCTTGTGAGAGGTCGGTGGATTTGCCGCGTGTGAAAGAAACGATAGCGCGCATCAGAGTATAAGACGGGAAGATTAACTGTAACTTCTGGGAGGGAAAGATGGAGCGACACGTACTGCGATATATGGCTGGAAAGAAGAAGAAGAAGAGCTTTTACAACCTCAGGGGGCAGCGATAGGAGGATGAATAAACTGTACATAACCTCAGACTTTTGACAGAAAGCAGGAAAAAGATGGAAGAGAATGAATAAAAACCTGCAATCTGTGAGCAGGAGTTTCATATCTACAGCTGGAACTTTAAACTCACAGATGAATAGATGTAACGCAGCTTTTAGAAGGCAGGAGTTTGAGGAGTCACACAGATTATACTTCCAGAGTTGCGGTCGTGTTTACCTCTACCTTTAATCCTCATCATGAAACACGCAGCAGCCCGAGAAGCTCCGGAGTTTTCCTGCCTCCTTCCATCAGTCGTGCTTTACGTGACTCATCTACAACTCTGCAAACTCAGTCGTGAAACAACAACGTAGCGCTCCATATTTAACAAACTGAGTAACTGTTGGTCATCGGCAAACAAACATCAAAACTGTAACTGTGATTATGAATAATTAGGTTGGTTTTTCCTCTTTTAAAGCTCCTTATGCTGGAACCAAACTGGTGTTTTCGGTGTTGGTTAGACGACCAGAGGGCTGCACGGTGGCTCGGTTGTTAGCAAGATCCCCGGTTCGCGTCCCGGTTAGGACGCCTGGGATCTTTCTGTGTGGAGTTTGCATGTTCTCCCTGTGCATCATGGGTTTTCATCGGGTTCTCCAGCTTCCTCCCACAGTCCAAAAACATGCTGAGGTTAATTGATGATTCTAAATTGTCTGTAGGTGTGAATGAGAGTGTGCTTGGTTGTCTGTCTCTATGTGTAGCCCTGTGATAGACTGGGTGTCCCCTGCCTTTGCCCTGAGTCGGCTAGGATAGCCTCAAGGCCCTTGCGACCCTACAGAGGATTAAGCGGTGTATAGATAATGGATGGATGGATAGACGACCAGAGTCACGCATTATTGTCATAACTTTGCCCAAAAGACAAACCTTAAAAAGTTAAAGAAAAGCTGTATTTTTTCATACTGCACAAGCAAGATTGCACCTCTTTCACTTGACCATAACTACAATTGTGTATCAAATGATGCTTTGTGCTTTTTGCAGGTCAGTTTAGGTCTACTGTGATAAGTAAGCATAATCTTTGACACTGAAAATGTGTCCAGCATCAATATTTTAACCTTCTGAACTGGATTTGAAAGGCATGTTGTCTTTTTCAAAAAATGCACCATTTAGAAACTGTAAAAACAGAAAGAATCACCGTATTTTTAACTTTCCGACAGTCCTCCAACTCTCATCTGGGACGTAGTTACCAGAACCTCATCTTAAAATCATGATATTTCATCAAAATTTAAACATTCACCAAAAAAAGATTGTTTCCTCGAACCACATTATAAAAAAAAAAAAAAAAAAATCTACATTTCTCAGTGAAACTGAGAAGTCATTTAAGATTCAGCTGTGACCAACAGCAAAGTGACAACAATTCAGAGACCTTCTCGGTTGAACTGCAGGCTGTGTGTACACAGAGCAGAGAGGACAAGTATGGAAACTAATTAAAAATGTCAGGAAGTAGTAAATTATCTACAACATGTGGAGCCACTAGTTTTTTTTCACAGTGTTGGTGACACCTGTGGGCTCTTGGAAAAATGTTGATTCTTTTTTTAATTTTATTTTTGTCAAATAAAAACTATTTTTTTTTTTCTTTATGATTTGGGACATTATAACTGTGTTATACTGCACTCTCTCCTTCTTCATGGTTGTTCTGTTTCCACAAAGGTGCAGGACTTTATATTGCAGTGGAAAATGATCCCACTGTGAGCAAAAATGTGAGGAAAGTTCAGAACCTTAAACTGCAGCATATTTTTTATTTTTTCTTGCTAAAATGCTTCATTTCATTGTTGCAAATGTTTTTCTTCTATACAATTGTTGTGTTGTGCTATCAGTAATTTTTTGATTCAGTCATTGGTCAACTGCACTCATGTAGAAAATGCTGGCTTGGGAGGACTCAGTTCAGTGTAAGACCCAGGCCTTCTAAAGTATGGTAGTACTTCAAATTAACACAAAACAAAAAGGTTGTGCGTACACTGTGCAGAGTTTCGATGGCCGACCACAGCAAAATGCCTGAAGAGAAAACACACAGGTGCTATTCTGGAAGATGCAACACAAGAAAAGCTTTTTAAAAACCCACTCCAGTGAAAATCAAGTTGGTTTTGCCTTTGCCATCTAAAAATGAAAAAACATCACTTACAGTCGTGTTCAAACTCTGCAGGAAAGTACAAAAAAATCTCTTTCAATATGTTGGAACTATATAAATCAGCCCAGCGTGCAAACTGAGAATATCTGAGGCCCAAAGCTCTCGAAAGCTTTATGAATTGTTTCTTTCTATTACAAACCTCACACGGCAGCGTGGTCACCAGCTAACGCCTTGAGAAATGATTCCCCATCATTTAAATATGAATTCTAATCAACCAATCTCACAGTTCTTCTTTCAATTAAAATCCCTCTTTATTCAGCTAAATTCTGGCTTTTTCAACGAGTAAATTCGACAAACTCAATTCAAGAGCGTCCTCAATTAACTTATAAGCGAGTTTATTGTGCATTTCTTACAACAACTCCTTGCAAAAACAATGAAATAGGAGGAAAAAAAATCAAGCAAATGGACTAAAATGAACCAAACGTAGAAGTGAAGACAGCTTCTGCAGGATAAATATGATATTTTCCTGCAGAAGCATCAAAAACTCTGCAGTAATTCTACAACTTTCAGTTTCAGTGTCTTCACCCCCCGTCGCTCTGAGCTGCAACCACCTACAGCTGGTAACTGTCTCGCAAAAAAAACATGCTCTGGGAAATAAAAAAAAGAAAATGCTCGTCTCCTTGTTAACAGCTGTGTGTCTGTGAACTTTAAACCAGGTGTTGAGTGGATTTCACAGGTCCTACACCACCCAGAACATCCTCCCAGTGTAAGGATGCTTCATAATCACAATGGCTGCACCTGTTTTCCCGCTCGCATCTGAAATAAACACATTCTGTCACTACATCGGACACAAAACACGCATTTGTGCAACGTCTGTTTTTCAGGACGCTTAACAAATGAATCCCGACGCTCACTTTGTATTCAGGAAAGAAACTGTCCCAGCGGTGATCATCGTGCACAACGCTGGACCTCCTGTTGAAGTGAAAACGCCGTGTGCGATGCTTCTGCAGGGCCTAAATGAAAAGCCTTGTTCTCTGCCGGTGTCACACCATTACTCTTTCTGGCAGCTATTGAAAAGAGAACCTTGTGCAATTCATTGTGTGTTTTAGTGTTTATGATAAGTGCCGTATGTAGAATATATGAGGTGTGCGTCAGACTGTGTGTTGCTATGACAGTGTGTGTACTGCTGGCAGCGTTTCTCTTGCCTAGCCTTTTTTGTGTTTACATACCTGTGTGTGCACACATCACAGCTTCAGGTGTGTTTGCTCGCTGGAATGAACTTTACACAGTCGCATCCGTGTTCAAATATGATTGCGTGTTACCAAACATGTGTAGCATGAATGAAGCGGTGAAGTGTTTTAGCTTTTAAACCTGCAACTGCCTTTTAAATAAACCTGAATGTGATGTACTGTGGTGTTTGGTACTAGGATTAACAGTTAATCAATTGATTGCTGTTAATTATTTAACCGATTAAACATATATTAACCGATAAAGCAGAAGACGAAGGACATGCATGCCAGGAAATAAATTGTGGATTAGCTGCAGTGCCTGATTGCACCACCAGGTGGAGCCTCTTACTGTTTAACACTGTAGCAAAGAGAGGTGGTCACATGCATAGACATAAATACGTAGACGCAGCATTGACTGTGGAGGGACGTGCCTAAAGCACCGCCATCTTGGTACAGGGCTAGCAGAGGAGGGAGTGGATGGACATCTATGGAGGTAAGAGGTACTCCACAGTCTGGAAGTAGAAATATTCACTGAATTTTCGACCGATTTCCAAACGGTTTGATTTGTTAAAAACGTCCCCCACGTAGCTATGACAGGATGCTTGGATGTCCATTTGTTCTATTCATGTCTGCCTTTCTGTCCTCCATGTCCTTGTCAAACAACCCTCGTGAATATACGTTGACGACTGATGGATTTATGATCACTTTTATAGAGCAAACATGTCATTCCTCTGTAGACGTAATGCACTGTAGGAGGAGCGGCACTGTACCAAGATGGCCGCCGTGTCGGCACGTCGCTCCAATTATGGTCACATTTTGTAAAATAATACATTTTCATTGTAGACATGTTTATGTATTTACAGGTTTGTTTAAAAAAAAAATTATTTTCTTATAGTCAACACAAATATTTTTTTCTGTAATTTATTATGTTATTATTGTTGTTATTGTTATTATTATCGTTGTTGTTATTATTGTTGTATTATTGTTGTTGTTATTATTGTTATTATCATTGTTGTTATTGTTATTATTATTGTTATTATTGCTGTTGTTGTTGTTGTTGTTGTT
>OMNN01100284.1:9230-34343 GCA_900302755.1 Chromis chromis | reverse complement strand
GAGGGGAAGCGGTGGGCTGCTGTTCAGTTGAGCAACAGAACTGAGAGCTTTCTCTCCGTCTCCAGCACAGTTTAGGCAAACAGTGAGGTGCACTGCAAAGCAAGTTTGACCTAGCCAGGCATTGGGTTAGCTGGCTCAACAAAACCTAAACCCCCGATTAGACATAAGGGGTATCACATCAGTGATTATCAACTGTATTTGTTAACCCAGCTGTGTGCGTTCCCATACAAAGTGGCATTCAACACGTCATGGCCCGCTTCATTCAAGAAGAACAGGTTGTTATAATGGAGAGCTATGAAAAATATGAAAATGTGGGCGCTGTTGCCGCCAGTGATGCACGAATGGAATGCTGGTGCAACTTGTTATCTTTATTCTACCTCAGTACACTCTCAATGCCGCTGCACATTAGAACTATTAAACTGTAAACTTCATTCATTTAAACTTCATGCCCAACGACTGCATTTAGGGCCGACACAGTCCCATCATCAAGGGTACATGAAATCATTTTCATTTTGGCAAAATCAAGTGAAATGGTTGAATAGTCTGTGGAATAAACACAGAATAGTCCGTTTTTTAATGTGTGTTCCATTAGCTGCAAAAATGGACAAATCAAGACCAAGCATAAAAACATATGTATGCATTTTATGCATCACCAACTCAATGTTTGTGGGTTACTATGGTAAGGAGATGCATACAGTTTGTGCTACTGTAACTGCACGGCTTCAATCAAGTGGCATCACTAATGTACAGTACAGCAGTTTTGCAAATGTATTACCTCAGCTGAGACCTGTATCTATCAGCAAATTTAAATCCCAAACTCTTAATAGAACCTCCTCCAGAGCAGGTTAGCTGTGCAAAATAGGTTACCATGATGAATCTAGCCATGTTAAAGAAAAACCACCTTTGAGACAATGAAAACTCTGGCTTGAGGCTCAACATACCTCATTAACTCATTACAATGTTGGACCATGCTTAGCCCTGTTACTGTACAACTGAAGCAACTGACCCCTGCTGTGAGGGTGCAGTGGAAGCCATCACCATGAAAGTGCTGCTGCAGCAGGGTGGAGAGAGTTTTTTAAAAAAAAAGGACCTGCCGACAACCTGTAGGTTCTGCCGACATGCTAGCACAGGTGATTGCCAATCAGTGGATCATGCTGTGACTATAAACAGGAAACACCAAAAAGGTGTAACATATTTTAGCCATGATTGATTGACCATCTGTGAGCTCCAGCCAAGGCCGGCCTGGATTTTGTTTCAGCTCATTGCCTTTGTTTCAGTTTCACGTGTTTTTGCCCCTGAACTGAAATTGAAATTCAAACTGAAAGGTGAGAAAGTGAGTTGAGTGTGATGAATGGCCACAAAGCAGGTTTTAAACCACAGATCTGTAACGTTCTAATTTTTTTTTCCAGTTTTAAAACCACAGGTTACCCTTTCAAAAGTTATTATCAACCTTTCAAACTCTAGCTCCAGTGCTGAGGAATGTGACAGCAGTTTTACCTCTATGTGAGTTTCAGTATGATCCATGAAACTGTCTTGTGATCTTTAATTCTTATGTGAACAATCAGTGTAATAAATGTACAAAGAACAATCTCTTTGGCTGGCCATGCATTGTACATTTCACCATCATCCGTTACTGTTGGCATGCAGTGCAGTGGTATGTGGTCATTTTTGGCAATAACAATGACAAGCTATAGTTGGCTCTCCTTCATTTGCTGTTGGTAGAAATGACTGTTGGATTAATATAGCCTGTGAAATGTCCAAAATGTTCTTGTAGATTACACAGTTCACATAAGGGTGTTTTCTTTTCTTTTTTTTTGCTTTAATGTTATCCACTTCTTAAGATGCACGTCCAAGGCAGAGCTCAGACAGAAAACACTATTTCAGTGAACTTGTGATTTTTCAATATTCACTAAATTACCATGTGTATCTCTGTACATAGGTCACAAGTTATTTCAGAGCAAAAGGCATACCATCATTCACTTTGTGGCATCCATGATGATTTACATCTAAGCTACATATATTCTGTTTTTTTTTCAGTCAGTGCAGTATTGTTAAGAAAATGTCTCTTTAATTCTGTATGTTAAGTTTGAGCTTCACAACTACTTTATATTTAAGCTGTCCACATAATGTATAGTGCTGCCTGTCAGACTGCTGTAAAACTAGGCTCTGTAACAGTGATTCAGTTCATTTTAATCTCCTATATAACTCACTGTTTAAAATGAGTTTTTTTTTACTTGTGAACAATGAGCCCTATACAGCAGTCTAAAATGCATGTACAAGGAGCACCAGCAAACACTGAACCTGTGACATGAAGTGCATGATTAGCTCAGTTAAATGATGCTTCATTCTACAACAATGGTGGCTGAAGCTAAATGCTAAAAGCTAGATGGAACAAACATTGTAAGGTCAACTAACGTGACACTACAGCCAATAGACTGGCATGACATCTCAGACCAAAACAGGTGAATCGGCCACACCTTCCCGCCCTTTTCACATTTCATTTATAACTAGAAAGGTTATGTACATGAGTCAACAACAACTAAAAAGTCCAGCGACCACCCATAACATTGTGAAATACATTAAATGGTCGCACAGGTGTCATAAGGGGAAAAGCACATTTTGACGAGGTGATTTAATTGTTTTTTATAGTTTTCTTGATAAAAGTGGCATTATAAATCAATGATTGATGAATTGATGACACAAAGTGGGCACAGGGGGCATTTGTCCTGTGATGATATAGCTATTTTAGTCGACAAACACATGACATGTCAGTGGGATATAGAAACGCTGTCCTAGTGTGACTTCATTCTCTGCTAAGGACAACATTACTTCACGATACCTTTGCATAGCAGATAGCTATTTGCTGATATGTTAAGGCTGTATTCATGTTCAAGATTTTGCATACTGCATCTTTAAGTAATAACAAAGCAGTGCTGTTAGCTACTTCATGCTCCAAAGGTAATCTGTCAAAGTCACAGACAGAATCACCTTTGAAACTCAAGTACATCCACATTTCACACAGATTTGCAATGAATTATGAATCATGGTGGTGTGACAACAAGAAAGCTGCCAGTTCCAGCCATCACCGATATCACGGGAAGTCATTCAACACAAGAGCGTAAACAGCCATCTGTGGTGTCAAAAGTGCTCGATGAATCCCACTGGTAACTTCTCTCCTTTTTCCTGCCCTAGCATGCAGGGTCCCGTCAACTCGTAGCGAGGAGGTGCCGAGTTTGAACCTGACTGAAGTGGTTTAATTCACCCATAATTACTCGTTACTTAATCTGGCCAGCAGGCAATAAAAAAAAAAAGGAGGCAAATCATTGTGTGCCTTCGGTTCTTTTGCTTAATCATTACGAAAACTACAAAAAATTACAATCTGACAACATGTGAAATTCTCCAAAACATAATTAATTCTAAAATAATAATTAGGTAGAAACTAAAACAAACATTTTTAGTCTGTGAACTTGTTCATTAAGAATCCCATTTATAAAACCAAAATCAAACCACTTTTCCTCAGCTACATTTCTTCTGCTTTGCAGCAATCACAAACAAGGGTTCACCTAAAACAGCTATAATAAAACCTCCCTAAAGTCTATAATCCTGACAGACTGACTATTTACTCACTACTGTAACTGGAAAACAAAAATCACAAAATATGTTGATGACATGAAGCAAAAACACTGCAGTTTAGAAAATCACTTTGGGAATGATTGTGAAACACTAAGCTGTAAAAAAAAACAAAAAAAAAACACTGTGGACAGGTATGATCAACAATATTGAATTAGTCCAGAAATTAAAATTTATAGATGATTTTAAGCTGATTAACAATTATTTTAGTCAAGTCAACAGAATGATATAGACAATATAATATTGGAGAGCTGGAGTTTACATGAAATATATTAAATATATTGATTGAGTCCTTCAGGATGTATTCAAAAGCAGACAGTCATCAAGCGAAACAGAGAAACACATTGAGTAAATAAAACACATGAACAGGATGGTGGGGGGGGGGAGTACAGACGTAATTTTTTGTGGGTCAAGTGCAAAAGAATGGGCCTAATTAGAGACAGTGTGTGATTACAAGTTTTGGATCAACCACCTGTGAGGATAATGAGGGGGAGCATTCCAATCAGAAATTGAAAAGCAACATTAAAAAAAAAAGAAATCCCTCACAGGCGAATTACGCTGATTTGAATTACCAAATCATTTGCATGCATTAACAGATAGTTGGCGGAAGAGGCTTTGTGTATGTCTAGATTGGTTATATTTTAGTGCTGAAGGAATACAGGGACATGGGCAAATCAGAAGTGATAGTATTTCCATCATCATGAGTACAATAATCATTGTTATTATTAAAAGTGTGTTTATTTACCATCTGTGTTTTGTCGTGCTCTCCATCCTTCACCATAGTGACAACGACCGGAGAATGGAGAGGGGGGGAGAGAAACAAAAATGACAGATATAACTTTCTCAGTGCTACTGTAGGCAGCCCTTTTCAAAATAAAATGTACACGTCAGTTTGAGTACTTGGCAGTTACACCAGCACCACATGATAAAAAGGTGATATGGTAAATAACAGTTGACAGTCATACAACTCTGTAATTATAATTATGTAGATATGAGAATATTGTCCAAGAAACAGCCTCATAAATGTTTTTATTCTGTGCAGGAGACCACAAAATGTTATCCATCCCATTAATGTAGAGCCATGTTTGAATCCTGAACTGTTGCAGAAGTCACGGCATCCCATAATATTCAGAGTAATGATTTCCCTACATTGAGTTTGGTATATCG
Organism: Chromis chromis; assembly: GCA_900302755.1. Taxonomy (NCBI): domain Eukaryota; kingdom Metazoa; phylum Chordata; class Actinopteri; family Pomacentridae; genus Chromis; species Chromis chromis. The sequence goes on along the minus strand of OMNN01100284.1, from coordinate 29,546 downwards.
CTAGCAGTGTTAGTTGGAGATACAGAGGGAAAAGGCAGAGATGGTGAATGCAGGAGCAGAATGAAAAAGAAGAACAAGGCTTTGTCTGTTAACTGGGACTTGAAAACAAGAGATTAGTGTGGGTCACTTCTGTGCTTTAAGTATCAGTGTTGGGTCAACGATAAATAGAGGGTGTATTTATTGTTCACCAAGTCTTTACCAGCCCATTGGTGATGAGTGCATGCAATAACTAATTAACAGTTGCATTCGCCTCAGAAAGCTACTTCAAACTAATTACACATCTGCAAAAGACAGCTTGTGGAGCAGCAGGAAACGGAAAAAGAGCAGCAGAGGGAGGAATGCATAGCAAGAGTCTTTAACACACAATACTTTATGTTTGTCGGATGCATTTCTGTCCCTCCCATCTGAAGATTTTGTCAAGGCAATTAGACTCAAGACAAGCATCGTGACGCACAAATTAATTGCCTGTGACAAGAACTGCATACTGTATTAGAAGACATATAATGATTGTGAAGTGAAGCAGATAATAAGCTGTTGGACAAGTTCATTATAATACTAGTCCTCTAGGAGACACTACTATGTTATCTGGAAAGGTATGAAGGGAGGAATAGAGTTGGATGAAGCTGTCTCCTCTGTAAGGTTTTAATCAAAATTACTATTATTAATCTCTGCTCTGACACAGGTCAAGAAGGGGAACAGTAAGAGGAGATGGTGACATACAAAGTCAGGAGATTCAAACCCGAATAAAAAGTCTATGAGCTCAACAAGCACCATCCTATCCTCCTCTGACCTTTTTAGAAATAGTTCTAGATTTTAGAAATAATTTAATTTTCTGCTGCCTAAGAAAACAGAAACAGCAGAGATGTTTCTCTGTTGAGCAAAGGCATTAAGAGCTGATGTTATGTAATTCAACTGAATGAGAGTCTTTGGGACAGAATGTACAAAGTATGGGATGCTAACCATTTAGGCACACACGTATACGGAACACAAATCGGATTATAACCTGGTGCAAATGTGGTTACAGTAGACTGTACGAGAGGGAAACATTAAAATGAAAACACATTGTTTTATGTGCATTGTACAAATACCATCATTCAAATTTAAAACCGAGTTTCCCGTCTTTAAAAGTGGTGCGTCAGAGTGACTGAGGGAGTGGCAGGTGTGTGAGACCAACCTTCAACGGCCCTCTTGAAAAACACCTTGCAGCTGCCGCAGGTGACGACCCCGTAGTGGCATCCCGAGGCCTCGTCCGAACACACCAAACAGATCTTGTGGGTCTGACCGCTGGGCTTGGATTGCCCCGGCACCGCAGAGCTGCTATTTTCTCCTGTTCTGCTTGAAGACCAAGGATTGTACAGAGAGAGAGAGAAAAAGAGAGAGGAAAAAAGTGTCATCTGCATGTAAATATGTAGATGTCGGTGACAAATTGAAAGTAGGCTGTAGAGGGCTGGTTTACTGGTACAGACAGCCTCAATGGTATGTTGTACTGTTGCTAGGGGATGTGAAAACCCATTTGATACATCTGGTCAGCTATGGGGGGAAAAAAATCTCAGCTCAATGCATTGTTTTATTTTGGTAATGGTTAAAATCAGACTAAATGCTCAGAACAATGGTTGTATGGCTTAAAGAGCTAAAACCTATGTACATTGCACTGTAGGCAAAAAAGTACTGGTTCCCAAAACATCCAACAGAAAAGCACAAGCAAATTTCTAAAAAAAATCATGCACATTCTGATAGTTAACCTACACCAATCAGTCACATCATTATGACCACTAACAGGTGAAGTGAATAACATTGATCATATTGGTACTATGTGGTGTTCTGCTGGAAAACCTTGGATTTTGCCATCCGTGTTGATGAGACTTAGACACCCAAATAAACATTGTCCCAGAACAAGCACACTCCCTCATGCAAATGGAAATCCCAAATGTCACTGGCCTACCCCTGCAGGAATATGCACCTCACCACATGGCAAAAACATCAAACAATCAGGAACATCTTCTTGAGGAACATGACAATGGCCCAAGATGTTGATTTGACCTCCAAACTTCCTAGACCCCATTCTGATCAAGCATCAACAGGATGCAGTGGAACAACTTTGATTGACAGAGGCCCCACTGCACAAGCCAGAGGACCCAAAGGATCCACTGCCAACGTCCTGGTGCCAGACCCCATAGGACCCCCTGAGAGGTCCTCTTGTCCATGCCCAATAGTTCAGAGCATTTTTGATCACACAAGGGGGACCAACACAATATTAGGCAGGTGGTCATGATGTTATGCCTGATCGGTATATAAGCACTTACCATATTCCTTGATAACAGAGCCCTCTTTGCCCTCCAATGGCGTCCAAGCAGTTCTCTCAAACATGCTAGTCCACTGCCACATATAGGCCTCTCTTCGCCCCTGTCCTCACCCACAGACCGAATCTAAATATATAACTCTGATACACAGAGATATGTTTTTAGGGCATCAATTAATGTCCAGAGAGGGATTTAAAGTAATTTAAAAATGTACATGAAAAATCCATCCAATCATCCAACAGCCAGAACATGAATTTTTTGGTAAGTAATCAGACATTGCAAGCCTCCTCAAACTAAAACTCTAACAGAAATGCACCCCAATTCTAAAATAAGTTTGACTATTCTGGGTTTTGAAACAACAAAATACTCAATAGAGATGATGTGATAGTTGTTGGGTTGCCTAGCCAAACCAGTATTGTTGTAAGTGAACTGCTAAGTTGCACAGGTTGGCAGTTTTGGCAGTTACCAAACACCACACTCTGGAGGTGAGCAGGGCCTCCTCATTTACACGGCCCAAATAAACCAAGACAGATTGCGATCGGATCCTTGGTCTGCCCACTGCTGCATATTTTATGTGTTGCTTAATCAAAACAAAAGTGAATCAATTTAGGCAGGTGCAGGGAGATTAATCAACCTCCAAACAAAAAACATCTACATTTACACCTTTACTCGCTCAACCAATACACAACTTCAGAGTTACACTGGTCCAGGCATCTTAGCAGTTGTAGCCATGAGCTAATATTATTACACCATAACTTGTGTATTTCCCTGCAAGGCAATAGATGGCTGAACACACTTCTCTGCCTTGAGCTAATGAGGTCCCACCAGAGTCAGTGTGATCAACATTAAGACATAAAGCAGCTGCATTACAATACTCTCTGAGGAGGTGTAACCTCTCTTCTCTGTCTCTGCTGTTTTCTTCTGCTCACTTCAGCTCTCCACTGATTCCCACCCTGTCCTCCTTTTTTTTTTGTTAGCTCTCAGCCCCGTAGCCCTTGTTTAGCTGTTCTTGTCGCTGTTGCACTCTGTCTTTGTCATGGGATCCATTTGATGTAGTTAGGCACAATGAGATTCCACTACATCTGGGTCAATTCTCTGTCTGAAGATTAATTTTACATGAACCTATTTCTAGAGCTCGCCAAACACTCTCGTACATGCACACGTACAGAGGCGCGAGCTGCGCACACATCTATTCATCATGTTACCAATCATACCATCCCCCCCAACCATGACACACATACACACACGCACAAAGAGGCCATCCTTATTTTGCTGGTTTACCAAGCAGGCAAGGAAAGAAGTGAAAGGCATCGTGGTTATGATCCTCCAGGAGCAGAATAATCTGCTGAGAAGGGGGAAGCGGACGATTTGGATGTGTAGATAATTAAATCCTGGCCTGTGAGAGGACTAATGATGAGATTTTCTCAAAGCTGCTCGACCTTATCGTCTTCATCTGAGCCATGAATACAGCACTGACTGCGAATCATGCTGGCACTTTTATTCATCACTCAGCAGTTCGCGCGCAGAGAGGAACTCTTTTGAGACCATGGAAAGTCTAGATATAACCCAGTATGAACCCCGACGCTCTGTCCAAAGCCAGAGATAAAGACGGACCAGCCAGAACCGCCACACTCCAGTCAGACTCCAGGTTTAATTATGTGAACATATGGCTTGCAGACACTTCTGACAGATTCCTTAAGATAGTAATGGGATGGGAGGATGGATGTTGCAAAAGCTGGCTCCCATCATCTGCATGTAGTTTGCATTCAGGACGAGTAAAAGTAGGAATCTGCATTTTCAATAAGCGTGTGGTGATCATGCGTTTTGTATTTCCTTTTTTCTCTTTGGTACAGAGTCGAGAGGTTCCATTTGCTCTTGTCTCTCTACTCATTTGTTCCACATACAAATGAGATACAGGATTTGCTCCTCTACGCAGGATTTACATCTAATGAGAGGAATTGTCATTTTCAGTTGTTGCCCTTTCTTGTGCTTCGACTAGAAAAAGGGTACTTTTATGTTCAAGGTTTTTCAGCTATTGCTAAGCAGCTTATATTATTTAAATGAATGGTTTAAGGATTATGTAACCTAAAGTAAAATAAAAAACACAGCTTTCTTTGAAATCAGCTTTATTAATAGATTGAATCAAACACGATGCCTCCGACGCAGGCTGACATTTCTTTTAGAACAAGATCTAAAGCCTCACAGATAGACTGGTCCAAATATGTTGTCTTATTGTGGTTCACTGGAGGATTAGGTTTCTTTTTGCTTTGTTTCTGCCACCGGGAATGCCCTGCTGCTATTTCCTCACATTTTTAGATTGTGCACAGTTCGGCAACGTGATAGTGTGGGTTATTTTTATCTAGTGCCTTGATGCTATTGATCTTAGCTTTGCAAGGGTAGAGGCATGGCAAAGCGGTTATCTCGGACTGACTGATCAATACCACAGAATTACATGATTCTTGTGGAAATTGTTTGTGGGAATGTCTTCTGCTTCCTCTACTTTTCCAACCATTAGTGTATGTATGTCTCACGCAAAGGGACATTTTTACACTCAAGACGTGACTTTTTTAGAGTCTACCTCCCTGCTACGGCTCTGTGAGGCTGCTCCGCACATGGAGCTTTGAGCTAAAAACTGCTATCAGGATGCTGACATGCTCACACTGATAGTGGTAACATGGTGCCATTTTGCAGTTGTAATGTTAACCATATTTAGCATCTTAATTAGCATGTTAGCATGCCAATATTTGCAAATTACCACTAAAAAAGTTCAGCTGGGGCTGATGAATCATGAAAAACTTTTTTCTCATAGACCATCTAGTACATGTTAATATACATTTCAATGGATAAATGAAAACTTTGAGCTGCTGGCACGGCTTATTGAAAATCATCAAAGTGATGGAGATCATAGACATTGATTCCGTGGGGGCTCGGGAGCTCACGCACCCACTGCAAATGGTGAGCACCCACTGGGAAATGATACTGTGTGTAGGGAATTTTTAACGTTGTGTCTACTCTGGAAACAATTCTTTTGTCCAACAGCTCTCCATCAATTCTTCTAAAATGTAATCTTGACAGGCGAGGCTATGACCCTATTGGCTGTAGGTCATATGGACAAATGGTCCTTGGTTTTTATTTTATCAAGGCTTTTGTGAAGGTAACTAACATTAGACACATGTAATCATCGTCATTATGTTTTATTTTTGTGTGGACTTATTGTGATAATTTCTTCAGCATTTTAAAATGTGTAGTAATGTGGTTGTTGTTTAGAAGAGTGACATCTGACTGACATTAGGCCTATGCTGATGTGTCTTTTGCAAACTCATGGCGTTACATTTCAAGCACCCACTGGAAAAAAGTATAAGTAGTGCCTATAATCAGGATTAATCCTCTGGTAACCAATGATACTTGTACCAGATTTTCTGTCAAGCAGTTCAAAGAGCTGTCAAGATATTTTATTCCACATTACATATATCAGCTTCAATGAGGAAAAAGTCAGGGGATCACCACATCCATCACTATTCATCCTCTGGAGACTATGTACAATGATCAGTCACAACATTAAAACTATATGCCTAAAATTTTTAGTAACCAGTTATCCTGTGGTGTCTGGTGCTGGCACTGGCATGCTGGATCCTTTGCGGTGCATTCCATGGATGGTTTGTATTTTTTTAAACCAAGCACAGTCGTCTTCACCTTGCAGCTAAGAGAAAGATGATGTAACTGTGTCTCTGCACAATAGTGACGGGGTAAACTTGTTTTGGTGAAACTGTTTTATGTGTGGAAATGAAAACTTTATCATCACAATGGCTAATTTCTTGCAAAAGAAAACTCCCCAAACACAACCCAGTAAAACGTATGTCAACTTTGTGATAAGACTTTTACCGATAACAGAGACATACACAATGTGATAATTGGTGCCCAACAAGTGAAGCAGCATGAGCTCACTGGACTCATTAAAACCACAGACGCCAGTGGTAAGTTGCTCCTGCAGAACTTTACTGAAGCAATATCAGAGAAGCTTAAGTGATGTGGAATTGATCTGTACATTGGTTAAGTCAGTGTCAATGGCACGTGCCGCTTCCAGATGGAAGTCAACTGCTGTGTCAGAAAACAGACCAAGCTAAGCTAAATGTAAAACTGCATTGATGGGTTAACAAAGGATTATGGACAGATATACAGAAGTTTTTTCTATGATGTTTATTGCCAATTTCCATTTGTGTTTATGCTTGGGATACAAAGCTATGCTATCCATAGATGTATTAAAGTGGCTGTCACGATTTAACCTACATGTACAGATCTGAGGAGGAGCTAACGCCGTAGTCCTCAACTTGCCAAGGTTGTTGTTGTTTTTCCGTAGCATCTGGATTTTTGAAAACAGTAATACGCAGAAAATGAAAGGGGGGGAGAAAGCCACATGAAATGAGCGGCTAATGGCAGGCTAATACTCACAGCCTACATCCTGCTGGGTTTGCAGCACCATTTAGATGGGTGGTTTCTGTCAATATAACAGCCACATCACTGCAAGAAGTCAAGGTTTCCCAGCAGAACACTGCATGCTTACAAGATGATCAATGTTCACCTGTCAGTGGTTTTAATGCTGTGGCTCATTGGTGGATGTCTGTACAGAATGTTAGTCCTTCTAGTAGTTACTCGGATATTTCAACTGCACCAAAATGGTGGGCCAAATCACACACTGGTTGCCATCCTTAGGTCCACACCACTAACATGGCTAAATAAATAATGCACGGATTTCAGTGAAAACTGTTATCAAATTTAAACCACTTAGAACAACTAGCCTCAGAGGATATTTTTATTAATAAATCAAATTGAGCAAGGCATGATGCAAATAAATGAAAAAACACCCTGAGCAATTGAGTAGTGTCAAAATAAAATAGTTCAACAGAGACATTAACTGAGAAATATGATGTTCATTAACCCTAAACCTGCAACAGCTGGCTCTTGAAAAATGAATGAGTCCAACGCTAATGTGTAGAAAACATCCAGGTAATATAGTCCAGCTATTACACCGCTCCATCTGTCATGCTCGAATGTTGAATAAATAACTTCACCTTGTGGATGACCTTTGAAATAATATTCAGGGTAAAGTTAAAAGGATATGAAGCACTCTGAAAAAGCAACATTATTATTTGCTGGTTACATTAATATGGATTTATTGGTCACAGGTAATTAACAAAAACAAATATCTGACAATGGCACGGCACTGGTTGAGTTTTTGTGTGGTTGAAAGCCTATGAAGCCCATTTGGAAAATGGCTCTTCTCATGAAACAAAGGGTCAGTTTGCAAAATGGCATGGTGTAAACGCCACAGTGGGAAAAAAAATTATCACATTTAAAACTCTCTGCTCTTGTCTGCATGACTACCTATAATTTAAGCCATTTATTGATGCTCCGCTCTCTGCTGTGAAAGATGAGTCCTCTGCTGCCTGGTGAAATAAGCACATAGGGTGCAGTGTTTAACCTGCTGACAATCGGTCTTTCAGATAGAACTGTGAGAGAGACAGTGCTGTAGTTAATAGCAGTAATTCCTCTTGACAGAAAATAATCGCCTTCTATTCAACTTAAAAGGCATAATGTCTGCTTTTTGTGCCTTCACAGGGGGTCTACTGATGCATGGTGGGAATATGATTCATAGTAGCAGTGAGACTCTGTCCAGTGCCTGCAGCACAACCACAAAATGAAATGGCATTTACGCTTTGTCACATAACTTTTTAGGAGAGAATTGACACTGGGGGGGAAAGTTTCTGTCTGGAAATAGCTGAAGAATAAAAATAAGGCTTTAATTAATTATTATTTCATTACTGATTAATCTGTAGATCTTTTGACCCACGCCGACGAAGTCGGGCCGTGGGTCGGGCGATCACGGCCGTCTGTCTGTCTGTCTGTCTGTGTGTGGCTATGTCCGCACGATAACTCAAGAACAAATAGAGATAGGATAACTAAACTTGGCACAGATGTTCATCTTGACCTACCCTGGTCACTCATTAATTTTGGGGTCAAAAGGTCAAAGGTCAAGGTCGCAGGGTTACTTAGTGCAAAATGTCCGCACCATAACTCAAGAACAAATAGAGATAGGATAATCAAACTTAGCACAGATGTTCATCTTGACCTACCCTGGTCACCCATTTTGGGGTCAAAAGGTCAAGGTCACAGGGCTACCTGCCATATTTAGGAAGGCGTCCGGCGTGGGTCTGCATCTCACTTGAGTGCATTCTAGGTTTTTTTATTAATCATTTCCTCTATAAAATGTCGCTAAACACCATACAAATATCCCAGGTGATATCTTTAGTTCATATGCTCAGTTTAGAAACAGGGTACAAAGACACAAACTACTGAAACCATGATTTGTGACATTTAGGTGGCCTCTACAATACTGACAATCATGAATCATGCACAAAATTAGGTTATTATTAGTCCGGCATAGCCAGACCTACATTCACAGTGCTAGAGAATGATCTGACTGCACCCATTTTTATTCTGCTATATGGGTCAGAAGGCTCTGACTTGTTTGTATCTTTTTAAACCAATCACAGTTGTCTTGGGTGGTGCTAAGCCCAGGATACAGTGATGGTGCTCCTGCACAGTGGTGTCAGTGGTTTTGGTGAAACACTTGCATTCAGGGACTTGATCGCCATCATTAAAATAGCTAATATACTGAAAGAACCAAGCAGGCTTACGTGTCATTTTCAGCACACAGGTTGCTGCTCAGAGGTTGATTCCTATAGTGAAGGGCATTTTGAAAACAGTAACACAAAGATAGCAGAAGGGGAGGAGAATGCATCATAAAAAGTGCAGCAGAAATGACTTAAACCTGCAGTTTACATATATGTTAGATCAGTAATTCTCTTTAATCAACGGATACTATCATAATAAATGTAAATAAATGCACAATATAGAAAACTAAAGTCAAAAGTGAACCTCGGAAGACAGTCCCACAGTTTGCACAATGTTTAGAGTGACAGGCCCTACATGACAAAGAAAGCCAGCAAATCCTGCAATTTGTCTTTCACTTAGCAGACAGAGCAACAGATGTTGCCTGGAAGCTTCCTACCCAAAACTCCATTACTTGTCTGTTTTGTATTTCTATTTCTATATGCATAAAACAAACAAAGAAGTGTTGTTTGTTGGATAATAAAAAATAACCGGCCCGACTAGCTTATCCCCTATTAAGTACTGCTACAACTTAGTTTCATATTGACTTAAAAGACACAACAGTTTGATCCATCCTCTCAACTTAATTTAGACAAATTGGACTGATTCTCTAATAAATGGAGCCCTGCTGTTGAAAAACTTCCTCCATTAGACTTTTACAACAAGCATGATTTCACTGAACTTTTTTCCATAGATATATTATTTAAATTAATGTAATTTGTTTCAGAAAACAACCAAACAGCAATTATGCCAAACAAATCGGCTTCAAACTTTGTTGATGAGGACAAGTTTATGGGAGAATAACAGAGGCAAATAATAAATTTGTACAACCTCTGCTGATATAATTCACACAAAGCAATGAAGAAAGTGCTTTGCGGGTTTGAATTAAAGACTGGCTAGAAGCTAACTCATGAACCAGTAATAGTATATTTATCCTCAAATTGGTAAATTGTGACCTCAAAATAATTTCTTAACCCTGGTGTGACCTCCTGGCTCGTATTCAGCAGACTGTATAAATAATGGGATCAATAGATGAAGTTGCTTGCCGCCTAAATGGGCAGGTTGACACGAGGTTGAGACAGAGCAAGGTTTGTGATTTCATAACACAGATCCCTCTCAGAAATAACCTTCACAGAGGGTGAGGCTACACTATTACACTAATTACTGCCCAGACGCTGTCAGTCGGGATATTCATTATGTCTTCTGCAGGAAGGGGATGTGAGAGGGAGACAAGAGATAAACAGAGGTATTAAGGTGGTTGCAGCACGGGTAATGAGAAACTTCACAACTCAATATCTGTAGCACTCTCATGAAGGAAAGCAAATCAAAAGGACTAACGAATGCCTAATAAGCTCTGGTCATCTTTTGCAGATGAGGTGTAGCAAAGGATGGAGCTGGGACATCCATCAATGACTCTATTAGCATGGAAAGGGTGAAGGCACTAGTGTGATACTGGATATTAATACTGTAACTTTATCTGAAAGGTCTTGTCCTAGGCATGTATATTTCTCCTTAATCTGCCTCATTAAAATGAAATGAGAATTAATTTGGAGCAGGGCGGGGAGCGAGATAATACAGAGAGAGCGAGGTCGGTAAAATTAGACGGTGGCCATTGTGTGGGAGATGAGGTAGGATTGGTTTAACAACAAAGGGACACAGTGTCTGCCAGAAATGACAAAAGGGAAGGAAATGACAGAGAAAGTTAAAAAGGGCAAATGGATGCAGAGAGAAGCGAGTGTGAAGGAGAAGGAAAGAAGAGAGAAAGATTAGAGACAGGCTGGCTGCATGATTTGTTCCAGCTGCACTTGATTGATCCGTTCCAATAACCAGTTGTATGAGTGCAGCCAGCCATGTTTAACCACTGAGCAGTGTTCTTGCCGCTGTCTCTGCAAACCCTTAAGGCCTGGAAATGTCCAGTCAGAGTTACTGTCTGTATCTGCTTTCATATATACAGCCCTGGACAAACGTTTATATTCCCTTGTAAAGACCATGTATATCATGGCAGTCTTTAATGGCTCATAAATTTGAATTTTCCACGATGGAATCATTGAACACAGGCAGCGTTATCACAAAAAAAACTATCATGAATTTAGATAATTTCATAGATTTATCATAGGTCTTCTGGAAAAATGACTAAATCTGCTGGGTCAAGAACATACATATAGCAATGCTAATATTTGGTTAAAGGCCCCTTGGTCTGTTTTACCTCAACTAGGTGCTTTTGGTATCTGTTCACAAGTTTCTAGCAAGTTTCTAGTTGTATCTTTGACCACTCCTCTTAACAGAATTGGTGCAATGCGAAGGGTTTCAAAAATTCCATCATATAAAATTAGATGTCGTTGAAAAGTCAAGACTTCCATGATATACATGGTCTTTACAAGTGTATGTAAACTTTTGTACTCGACTGTATACTGTACAGATTTCCGTGTTGCCAGTTGAACTAACATTTGGCTACCCTGTTTATACTGCATTCCTACAGATTGCTGGTTGTATGGATTCTCAAGTTAATGTTATGGGCCTGTAAGAGTCATTGAAGCACGTGCTGTGTATCAGGATATGACATAAGGGCAGAAACACCATTAACAGGAAGTGGTGGTAAAATGAGACATCACCCATCTGGTCTAACTCAGTACCCACATCAGGGTCTGGTATAGGCTGGGTTGGGTCTTGGTTCTTTAGAACCAAGCAGATCAGTAAAGAACTTTTTTCAAGTCTAGGGTTAGCTAATTGTAAGAATATAACAGCTGTCCATGACTGGTTGAGCCCATTGGTGGTTGTTATTTAGGGGGTTGGTTTTTGTCATTTTATTTTGTGAATTTAATGGTCTGCCTTTTTAAGAATTCACCACGGCAAAAGCCTAATTAACATGTAATGCACAATTCTAAAGCTGTGCTACGAACTGACAGATGGACTTCTGTGTGTGTGTTAAGTAAGTTACCAACATGTAGCTGCAGCCTGTGAAAGTCCATGCCGGCAGAGGTAATTAAGTGTGTAGATCGGCCCAAACAGTTATCCAAATGCTGCGTACTGTGTTCTCTACCCCAGAAAAGAAAAAAGACCAATTTCAAACAATGTTATTAAGGCGTCTCTGCATCTCCTCACTACTCCAAAGTTGATCCAGACAGTAAAGGTAAGTTAGCAGCTAACAACCATGCTAGAGTAAAGACACTTTGCCTAAAACCAGAGGTCTTTTTTCCACGGTTCATCTAGGGAGGTAACATGGCCCCGTACGTGCTCGTAATAGCTTATTTAAAGATGGGTCTCTAACAGCCCGGTGTTAAGAAAATCAATAGACTCATTTGTCAGAGTTAACTTGAATGCATCAGTTTTGTGTGCAGGGGTGTTCATGACATTAACCACTGTTGAACTGTGGATTTATTCTATTCTGCAGATTGAAGCCAACAACAATCCCCCATTCAGAGTGTGCACAGAGAGGAGGGGCTGGTCAGAGACATTTCCATTGTCAATGTCAATTAAATAAGATTTCACCAATTTTAAATAGTAAAGAAATAGAGAATTAATATGTGGCAGTCAAAGGTGATATTTTGGCGAATCACCAAAAATAATTCAGACCTTGATCTACCACTGGTGGCCTACTTTCTTAGGTAGTCTTGCATACTGCCATGAATATATCGACAATCAACAGTTGGTGGATTGATGGTGACTGAAGGAATGCCCAACCCAATTCCAGTCCCAATGTATATTATGTGATAATCACCTGTAAAGATTCTACTGTAACTGCATATTGTTTTGATGTTAATGATTTTAACAATAAATCCAAAATGAAACTTATGTTTATGTCATTCATAAACCCAGTGTGTTTCTAAGTAAATGTCTATCAACAAGCCTGTAAGAAGGGTAAGTTTACTGTTCTCCGTGTTGACAATGTTCATGTTGGACACACTCTCTAATATCACATGAATCTGTGCTCAGATGCTCAAGAAAGACAGACCCATTTACAAATTAATAAATTCATTGAGTGTCACCTTGTATATTTACATTTTGGATCCTGGTGTTGGTTACGAATGTTTCTCCCCAACATTATATCATGGAATTGCATAAAGCTAGCATTCCACTTGAGGCACATTTTACACATCATGTCCTTTGAAGCTTTTTCTGTGTTATTTAATGCTGTAAAAATGAATACAGAATCAGAATCAGAATCCTTTTATTGTCATTGTCCCGTCAAAAGCACAACGAAATTTTAGAAAAAATAGCAGCTCTCGTAAAAAAAAGTGCAAATACACGAATACATGAACAATCGTGCAAAACAGGTTAGGATTTGGGTTGGGGTGCTGTTCATTCCTTTGCTAGTCAAGAGTACATGGCATGAAATGGCTCGTAAAAGTGAAAAATGCATGATCATAACACCTGAAAGGATTTTTGCCGATGCCATTTCATGATACCTGTTTTCCCCTGATCTCTCCAAATAGACCAGTATACACATTGTCAAGTGTATTGCAAGCCTTTTACTGTATGTCTATTCATGAGCATGGACTACACCAATAACTAAGATTTGAATATGTTGGTGTTTGAAGTGGAGTTCTGCTCCTGAATATCTCCTAAATCATCTCCATTTTAATGTGTCTCCTGGGTCCGTGTCCATTCCAGCAAATATGCAAGCATGTGCACATCACGAAAAAGATTTAGTACTGCCATCTATCACTGTAGTCCTTTTATTCCTTTAGTATTGTGCTTTTGTGTGTGATTCATTTTCCCCCTAAATGTTGTTTACCATTATATTTTTCCCGAACAGATCAAAACACAGTTTGACTTTCATGTACTGTAATTGACCTTACACTGGGTCCCACTCGGTAATAAGTGTTTGGATTGGGGCTTTGTACTTTTCTTGCCAGCTATTGTAAACACATTACTGGAGAGTTTGCCCAGGAGCTAACGCTGCAGAAATAGTATTTTGCTATCTTGAAGAAGCAAATGGAGATGAGAGCGCTGTACATTGTGTCAGTCAGTGAAAATACGCTATAGATACGGCATAATTTTCCTATAATGTATTATGAGTCTTCTGAATTTATAACATGGATTGTGTTTTTGGGCAGTTAATAAAAACGAAAAGCAGTTTTCCCAATGTTACATACAGTATATCGTGGTTGCCATATTGCCTTTTCATGTCTGCAGTGGCTCTAAAAGGCAGTGAAGACACTCAGTTTCAATAAGCAATTAAAGCCAGCTCATTCATCAGCTGCATAAACAAGCAGGTATTTCAGATTGGAGATTTATCATAATTACAATAAAGCAATGTGGCTGCTGAAGGCTGATAGCTCATCGGCTCCCAGCAGCCCCGAACATTTTTAGCTATCAGCACACACATTAGGCTTTTAAAGAACCAATGAGGTTTGCTGAGAGCATTGGCGTGGGTACGGCTGATTGTTGCCAGCCCAGACTTGATATATTGAATGAATGATTTTCTGCAGACCTACATGTCAAGAGACTATGCCTTTTGGGGGGTAACAAGAAAACAGCTGATGCACAAGGTCTGCACTTCTCAGAAAATGAGAATATTCAGTCACTCAGAGTTTTACATGTTCCACTTTTGATTCCCTACTGCCAGCAACACATTCCTCATGCTTTTCCTGTACAACCAAACAAAAACAAGATCCATCAGATTTATAGCCTGTTGAGGTTTTTTGCTGTGAACCGGTTTTGTGGGATCAGCTTTTTTTCTCCCGACCAATGAGAATAAAGGGAACTACAATCATACACACACTCATCTCCTGAGCCCGGGATTTATGTTGATCACGTTCCTTGCTTATATCATGCAACAGCACCCCTTGACATTAAAATCTACTGTAGATTTATGGATAACAGCCCTTCTTAACCTCCTGACCCCTCCTACATGCAATCCTGCAGCAGGAGAGAGTGCAGACTGGGGAGGCGAAAGCCAGATCAGAGAGGAAGGGAGGGGGGGCCATTGCTGAAGAGATACAGCTGGATCATTGCATTGCCCACAGTGCTCTAGGCATCGATCAGAGAACAGCCATAATAACCTTTCGAAAGCATGCTCCTGGCAAGGGAGAACGAGGAAGAAAACACCTGCCTGAGTCTGTCAATAGGCATCTAAATTATATTGTAGCAGCAAATGAATAGGCGTACTCTTAGGCTTGTTTTCCTGGTTTAGAGTTAGACAGATTTTGCTGTGAGAAGAAATAAACCTCTTATCTGTGTAGGTAAGGTATCTATCTACAAAACAAGTTAACCTCCTGAACCCCAAAAGTCGTTGGCGGAATGGAAAAGCATGTTATCTTTAAGAAAAACAAATTTTCCATTTTCAGAGCCAGAAACTATGAAAAAGAATTGAAGTATGATTAGGTTTTCAACTTACGGGTGGTCCTCAGCAGTTTGAAAAAAATATCCGAATCTAAGCTTAAAATGATGTTTTTTAATTGAAAATGAGATTATTCTACATGCCTCCTTTTAGAAACCACTTTTCTCCAGAATCTGTAAAAAAAGACTATAAATTGTGCACTCCTCTGTGCAGCTGAAAAGCCAATGATTCCACTGCAGTCAACAGTTACATGATCAGAATTTTGCGATTTTTCAGCTGAACTGCAGGCTGTTTACACAAAGCAGAGGAATGGTAAATGGTGAATGGTCTGCACTTATATAGCGCCTTTTTCTACCTTAGTGATACTCAAGGCGCTTTACAATGTGTTTATAACTCACACATTCACACACACATTCACACACCAGTGGTGACAGAGCTGCCATGCAAGGCGCTAGCCTGCCATTGGGAGCAACTTCGGGTTCAGTGTCTTGCCCAAGGACACTTCGGCATGTGGAGGGGCTGGGGATCGAACCGCCAACCTTGTGATCAGTGGACAACCCACTCTACCGCCACAGCCGCCTAGAGGAAGGACAACAAGAGAGACTGAGAGAAAAATAAAACATACTTGAGCAATAAAATTATTCAAAAACATGTAATGTACAGTGGAGTAAGTTGTTGGTGGATACATTCAGCATGGTGAAACGTCTTTCTAGATTTGATGTGCACAGCAGTTTGAAAAAAAAACCTGGTTTGTAGAGGTTGTAAAAATGTAAGCAGTAAAATATATATAGCATGTAGAGTCTTCATTATTCCCCTGTACTGGTAACACCTGGGGGCTCTTGGAAATATGTTATACATATTGATTCCAGGCTTTTTTATTTTCTTTTTTTCCACATTCCTGGCATTAGAACTTGGTTACTCTGCAATATATACATTTCTTGAATTCTCTCTACTTCTAGCCATGGAGTGTACTGTTTCCACGGAGGGCCGTGGCTTTATATTGCAGTGAAAAAATGAGGAAAGAGGAAAAATATGTCAGGAGCAAATAAAATGCCAGAAACTGCTTGGGGCTCAGAGGGATTAAGAAAGTAACTAACAAGCAAGAAAACAAATTAAACAAAATTTCACACTGACATCGAGATAAATTAAAATCTATATGACACCAGAGCACATGGCAGGAAATTGTAACACAACAATATGCATAAAGTGACAGGGGCAATAGATTTAAATATAGCTCCGGTGCAACGGCTGATTTATAAGTTTATTATGAAAGGCCACATTTCACATTCGTCTTTGTTGCTTTGATATGCATGAACTGTTGCTCGCCTCATCTTGAGCTTTCAATCAGGCCTCGCTGCTCCGGTGTGTGGATGTTTACAGATGGTGTCAGAGAGAGAGAGAGAGAAAAAAAAACGAGAGCAGGAGAATCACAGAGAGGTAGAGGGAGAGGGATAATGAGAGAGATGTAAAACACAAAGATGATGTTAGAGGAACAAAGAGGATTTGAACCAAACACAAATACGTCAAAGCAGAGCATCAAACAGCACAAAACCAAAAGGCAGAAGTAATAAAGTAGTTTGTGGCTTGATGCAGCACAAAACTTGGAAAGTCTCAAAAGTAACTCGAACTAAAAAAAAAACAACCCTTAAAGGAACTAATTTAATTTCTCCTGTAATTGTGGTGCTGTTGATTTCAAGAGCAAAGAAAAAAAAAGAAGAAGCAAGGAAAGCAAAGAAATCCCAGTATGTAAACAGAGCGTGAAGCACTGGCAGAAATTGATCAAATGTGTTTGGATAGATTCCAAAAGGAACCATTATTTTCCATTTAGAGGAAACTAATGGTCAACTGCTCATTTACTAATGGACCCTGCCAACACACAAACAGAGAGGAGGGCGGGGGAACACATTTTCATTTGTTCCAGTGCATTTCCGCCGGCCAACCAACCCTGTTTGAAGACATACAAGAGCCATTTGGCAGGTCTCGGCTCCCGCTAGAAGAAAAATACCCCGGGATGTTCCATGAGCATTTTTTTTTCTTCTAGTCCTAAAGGGTAGCTTCTCCAAAAGTGTCCACGGGTGGATATAAATATCGCAGTGTGGAGAAAGCAGCTTGAACATGGCTTCTCATCCAAAGCTCACACGAGGCACCGTGCGCATGAGAAATAAGGAAAGAAAGCGAAATAAGACAGCAAATTGCATTACAGGGAATAAATTTCACTTAGGCCAGCAGATCCCTCTTTCTACGACTCTCTCTCTCTCTTTCATGCAGTGTCAAAACAGCCAATTTTCCAATCAAAGCAGTTTGCCGTGTGATTAAATATGAAATGCGATTATAGACGCTGCTGAGAAAACGATGTGTTTGTGAATGCACGCCTACGCATTCACTCAGCATGTGTGCTTACGTACATATGCGCTGCCCTCATTGCGATGATGAGCTGGAAGAAACTGATTTTCCATTTTGTGTGGTTGTGTGTGTGTGTGTGGTAAGACCAGGTCAGGATCATGACTGAGAGCAGCAACACCTACTTTTGGTTTTATTGGTCATAAATCCTGAGGCTGCTTGAAAAGTCCATCAAATCTGAATGTTTCCACTGACAGCGATGACAAATAGCAGGTGAATTAGAGTCAATAAATTGAGTCTCTGCCATGGCCCCCAGTGTGGCTCACCAGTGCTGCTTGTAGGTAAAACTAATCAATTTCTCATTATAATTACAGAGAAAATTCCATTACTTTACTAATTACTCGTAAGCAAAAGAACATTACTAGTTACTTAGTGTGTTTTAGCAGTCTCGGGAGATTTTCAATAACAAGCACGCTGCCCTACAGTTTGGAGGGATTACTGATTGGCCATCTATCCATTAGCTACATCCAGCTTATCCTGTAGCCTGTTTTCGGTAACAGACATTGGCTGACATGTCGCCAGTCAATCACAGAGCTAACACAAAGAGACAAGCAACCGTGCACCCATGCAGAAAGGCACCAATTACCTAAACATGCCTGTCTTTGGGCTGTAAGAGGGCGCCAGAGCAACATTTGAACTAATACTGGGTGATGAAGTCAAATAAGATGGTAGCAAACGAAGGAATACAGTCTTGGCTTTCCTGTCAGCTCAGTATTACAGCAAGTGTAGTTAAGCAACATCTCAGGCTTAGCCTGACAGGTAACCCCGCCTTGCAACAGATTAGTGTCCCAGCATAAGTATGAATAATGGTCCTTGAGCTACATTGAATTTGCTCTTTGGAACTGAAATAACCTGATAATAAGTCAGACTACTTGAAATAAGCCAGGCTTATTTGGTAAACTGGCTGTAGTTAACAAGTCCAATAAGAACACACCAGCTGTGAAAAAGACAACTTTCAAATTAGGTGGAGTTGTATTTTTTCCCTTTTGGTTGGGCCTAAGTGCCTTCCCCCATCACATCCCCACCTCCTCCGTCCACTGAGCACAGAAAGCCCAAATTGATATTGATCCACCACCTAAATCTCATTATGACAGTGAACAAGCCAACCACCACAAACTGTCGAAGTAATGGAGTGTTTTCGGTTTTAGTATGTCATTCCCTGAGTTTCATACAATTTTTCCTTCAGAAAAAGTAATCGCATTACTGTAATATTTCACCAAGTGATGTGTTATTTCCCATCTGGTTTCTACCACAGAAGTTTTTTTTCCTTGACTATAGCGGATGAAAACAACAAGTACCTTCCTCTACTTGAGTTTCAATAAAGACTGAGTGCTGTCTTCTTCACTGCATGTACATTCTCCACTTCAGTCATACAATTTAAATAGATTTTCAAAGACAGACGCAGAAGATGTAGAGTTGGCGGCTGTAGTCCCGGCTGTGTGCTGTTTGTGTCCTGTTGAGCAGCAGGTGGTCTGCTGGTATGGTGGGGTCTATACGGAGGCCTAATGAACACAGACAGACTGACACCGCCAGATGGAAATGACGTCCGACAGTCCTTGGTTAATTTGCCTTTGCCTCTTCATCTATCTTCATATATCAAACCCTGAGTCCTTCCTTTAATGCAATATTCTTGTTTATGTCTTTTTTTTCTCAGCCCCCAAACTATATTTAAATAATAAATGTTTTTGCATCTCTATTAACTACTTGTCGGAAGGACTGGACCGCTTTCCTCAGAGCCTCACAGCTACCAACAATACAGGACACAAAAGGACTGACAACATGGTTACTCTCCAAGACACAATCGTAAGAAACCCAATTTGAACTTGAAACCCTGATCTCAGGCCTATGATAAAGGTTATATCAAGAAGAGGCAGGTTTTGCTACTTCCTTATCTAGGAGAAATAATACCAAGTGAACTTTAGTTTTCAATCCTCTCAAGTCCAGGAGCTCTCTCTTCCTTGAGTTAATATCCATGTCAGGTTCTTTTTTGTTTTACTTCGGTTTCTATCACTCTTTCTCTCTCTTCACCTTTTTTTCCTCCTCTGACAATAACCTTCTATTCTTCAGAAAGGTGGAGTTTCCACAGTTACTCTGGTTGTTCTTTTTACTGTAAATTGAGCCTTAATTTTCCTGGGAGATTTCCGGCCCGGCGGCAGACACAATTGCACAGTGAAAGCGAGGCTTACAGGGAAGCAATTTAAACGCAGATGGTGTGATTATTCTATAGTCATTACATTGTGCAATCAACATTTACTTCATAATGGAAAGTTAAAGGTGCAGTAGGCAAT
This sequence comes from Chromis chromis, assembly GCA_900302755.1. Taxonomy (NCBI): domain Eukaryota; kingdom Metazoa; phylum Chordata; class Actinopteri; family Pomacentridae; genus Chromis; species Chromis chromis. Next base: position 9,606 of record OMNN01100284.1, on the reverse strand, counting down.
AATCTGAAATATACAGCTCTCCTGCTGCAGATTTGGACTTTCCTGTCCTCTCTAAGCCACTCCCACCAAACGAGCACATGCTCGAAAGATATTCAAACATTTTCCTGATTGAAAGTCCTCCATCTAACCAGTTCCACCACCATGGACTTTATTGCTGTTTATACTACACCTACACATCAGACATACCATTATGACCACCTGCCTAATATTGTGTTGGTCCCCCTTATGTGGTCAAAAATGCTCTGAACCATTGGACATGGACAAGAGGACCTCCCAGGGTGTCCTATGGGGTCTGGCACCAGGATGTTGGCAGTGGATCCTTTGGGTCCTGTAAGTTGCAGAGTTGGTGGATCGGCCTTGTTCCGGTACATCCCGC
>OMNN01100283.1:10569-26834 GCA_900302755.1 Chromis chromis | reverse complement strand
GAGGAGAGGAGAGGAGAGGAGAGGAGAGGAGAGGAGAGGACCGCAGTGCATCATGTGAAACCCCCAGCAGTCTAAACCTATTGCAGCATAACTAAGGGACAGCTCAGGTGATCCTGAGCAGCCCTAACTATAAGCTTTATCAAATAGGAAAGTTTTAAGTATAATCTTAAAAGTAGAAAGGGTGTCTGCCTCCCGAACCCAAACTGGGAGTTGAAGGGCTCTGTTAGGATGAAAAGGTACAATAAGGTCTTTAAGATGAGATGGAGCTTGGTCATTAACAGTTTTGTATGTTAGAAGCAGGATTTTAACATACAAAACTTTCAATGACCATGTTGATGTTAATCTTTAGGAAATGCAACAGGCAGCCAGTTTCCTTTTTTTTTTTTAAATGCATGGTGCATTATTTTATTTTTATTTTTTATTTAACCTAAAATAATGCAGTTAAATAAAACCTCCTACTAGCTTTTTCCAGCCTCCTTGGCTCCTCAAACACACTTATATCTCACACAAACCCATCAACAGCTCTGAACTGAAATGAACTGAACTCTTTTTAAGAACTACTGACTGCTTGCCTCCCTTGAACCCATTCCTCCTCTGAGCTGACATTGTAATTATTTGAAGTGACATTATTTGAGGCTTGTTTTTTTCTTTCTAAGCTAATTAAGTCGCATTTGATTTTCTTTATTGGGATAATGAATTTGAATTTGGTGTTCTGCTGAGATTTGGTTTCAGAGATTTGTGTGTTTGATTAGTATTTGTTAATATATTTAATATCTATGCATTGTCTGGATAAGATATTTTGCTTCAACAATTTGAGCTAGTGGGAGCATGGTCTGACCATGACACCCTGTTGTTCAAATTACAAATGTTTACCCATTTGAGTGCTTAGAGATATAAAGATAGATTTTAAATGAAAACTACACAGTCAAAGTCAATATAAATGATAGACAGCAGTTTGACATAGTCATAGGAAGTTTGCACAACATTTAGAGAAGTTAAGGGCAGGGATTTAACGGAAGAGCAGCATATTCAGAAGAAGCAGTTTCCCCAGAAGTCATCTGTTTGCACAGGAAATACAGAAAAAATTGCAACTGCACCTACTTTCTCATGAACTCTAGCTTTACTCCTTAAAACAAAGTTGGGAAAGTTTTGACTCAGTAATAAAACATGATTTGTATGTCAAAGACAGACCGTCAGGTTTTTGTTGAGAGTTGAAAAACTTGCACTGTTGATCTGACTCAGATTTTACCATCATATGCTGACATGAAAACTGCAAAGCCAGCATTGTGGGTTTTGTGAAATCTGTTCTTCCTCATATCTGTTCATGCAACTTGTGGACCACGTTGGGAAATTTCTAGCGTTGCTGTTTTATGATGTTGGGGGATCCACGTGTTCATTAAAACCAGAAAATGTGAAAAAGGGATTTTTCTGAAGGTTTGTCTTACAAATGTGTTTGATTAAAATGAAAAATTGGGTATGACGACAAAGGTTGTGGTCCAACAGCCATGTATCGAGGTGGCAGCCATGATGAGAGCTGGTTGAATTCTCTAAATTCTCTGCATTTCTGTGCTCCGTTAGCAGAAGACACACTGGTCCATCTTTTACAAAATGAAAGTAATAAATTCACTACAGAATTTCCCGACACTCAAGGTGATGCACCATCATTGCATCTGTACTGTGCTGCTGTCAGTGCAGTTGGATTCTCTTTGTGTCAGTTCTCTGTTTACCAACTGGGTCATACCATCTCAAATTATCAAACAGTTTCTGCTTGATTACCTCCAATTTACCAGAATTTTTATAGCATTAAATATAAATATTGTTGACCCATTTTTTGCACATTCAAATTTGAGACTATGTTTATATGACAATGTCTCAGGAGCTATTAAAGATAAAAGCCTGAAATTTTCACTGTTATTTCAGATCATGCAATCTGCAATATTCAACAAGTAGGTGAAATCTTCTCTGATTATGGTTGAGTCAAAATCTATTTTAAAAAATGCAGCTGTCATGAAAAGTCCCACCTTTGAGCACCGATAAACAACAACAACAACAAAATAATGCAGGAGTTTACTAGTGATATTTTCTGAACCGTACCACAAAAATAAAATGTTCTCAGAGTTCTGGAGTTTCAAAATGGTTCTCAAAATAAAACTAAGAAAATCATTTTTAAGCCATTTTGAATAATTTTGAAACTCCAGAGCTCTACTTGGATCAGGCTATTTCACAATATTTTTTGTTTTTGTGGTACAACCCGTCATACCTGCTTAATCAGTTATGAAGGTTCAGTGAAAATAATTGGGACCAAGCATTTCATATAAAAGTATGCTGTATGTTTAGTTCTGTATTATTGTAACATGCAGCTGCATATGGTTCAGAAAATATCACCAACTGAGTTCTGCATTATCAAGTTTTTTGGTTAATGTGTGCTTGACTTTTCATATTTCAACTCGCCAGTAAGACTGTTAGTAGACTATTTGATCTACTTGTCCAATAGTGCAGATTCTAAATCAGTGGCATAATAAGATTTCAACTCTTTGACAGCACCCTTTGACCTGATTTCTGACTCGCATAGAGAGGAAGAAGGGAGGCTGTCTCTCCACCCACTAACCAACCCTCTATTTCTACCCCTCCATACAGAAATATAAAAGAACATTTTAAACTTCATTTCATAACGCTAAAGGAGGTAGATTAGACCTTACACGCATCTTCATATTTCTTCCACTGTATCTGGTAAGGTTTATTTCAATTACATTTAACATTTACGGAAGTTTAGGCCTATATTTGGGATTATTATCCAGTGTTGTGCTATAAAAAGGAAAGTTTTTAAAATCTGCAAACAGAGAAATAAATGTTTCAGCACCTTGAAATATTGGTGGGGAAAATAATATGAGCTTGATTTTCTTTTAGTCAGTATGGGAACTTTGTTTTGGAGTAACATTATTGTAAAACTCAGCAGCTATTTAAGATACTAACAATATTGTTTTTCACTGATAACATTCCAGCTCATCAGACAGGAGCAACCACAGCATCAAACATGGACAGCGATGACAGTAAAATGGCCTACAAGCAGCTTTTTGGGGAGAGCACCGAATCCCACTTTTCGGGTAATAAAACAACTTTCAATTTCAAATTTAGCTGCTCTCATCAACAGAAATCAGAAGTGCTTTGGTATTAATACTGTTCACTCTTCACACTCTAGAAACGAAATAATTTCCTCCATTGTCATATGCAGTATAGGCCACCCTAAGAATATTTGACAGAAAAATCGAATTTTCCCAAAAGGCGTACTATCACCTTGGCAAATAATTGCTTATTTACACAAAGCAACATAAAGTGTGTTTCAGTTCACTTGCTTTTTTGTGTATTTTCATTTTTTTTTGCATGAAAAAATCACAGCAGAAATCAGTCAAGACAAAATGAAATCAGTCAAAGTAGATTTAATACATATCTGAGGTGGAAAAGTTGTTGCATCAGGGAAAATTAAAGCCAACAAAGTCAAATGGAGACTTGTTTAATAAGTCACAATGTACATGAAACCACTGAAGTACCTGTTCCACTGTAGAGATGGAAAATAGGAAGACTGTAACCTTCCTCAGTTTAATAAGTTTGTTCATTTTGTTTGTTAAATTCACACCCTCATAAGATATTAAAAGAAAAATGGGTTTGAGACTTTCATTATCCATTATGTTTTTTTCAAGTAACTTCTAACCACAAACTGATTATTGTTTCTCAGTTTAGTTTTCCATTGTTCATGTTTGGGTTGCTGCAGAACTAAGTTTTTGAACTTTAGGAGGGAGAGCCATAGGCCAATGCACTGATATCAATTTTGCTGTTGTTCACTCACAAGGGTCAAATTTATTTTAACTTTTGCATGCAGCTTAAAAATGATAAGGGAGTTGATCACATGTTATTTTGTTATTGCCAATCATTCTGGACCTCTGACCTTAAATAAAAATCAGATGCACATCTTTCAAGAATATGTCTCCTTGGGCTTGAGAAACCACGAAAAAAACATGAATGGAAGTAAAGATTATGTTATTATAATTCATTCTTCATTGTCTATAACATTTAATTAAAGCTTGTCATAAACTGAGAAGGAATTTTTACAGTAATCAAAGTTTCAAACCCCTTTTTGATTTGATTCATTTTAATAGTGAAAATAAAAGAACTGCAAAAAGTCTCACATGCCAAAGTGAGCATTAATGTGGAACTACTTTTGTGATTTTATGTACATTTAGAAAGAAGAATTGGGCATTAATTTGAATGGAAACTTGTGGTGAAACATTAGCATTGATTTGGAGTTGTGTCTTTGGCAACAAGCACTAATTTGGACAAAACCATGCAACAGTGTGCCACCCGCACAGCATCACACAGCAAAATGATTAAAACTTTTTTTTTTTGTTTTTTTTCTTCTACAGAGCCCATATTTTCCTTAGGAGTTGGTCGAGTGCAAAACAGAACTAAAATAAAAGTGAAGATAGGACTTAAGTTTGTCAAATTACCAAAAACACAGCTTCAAATTGATTGCTAATGTTGCTCCTTGTTGGTACAGTGTTTAAAAAGGAAATTGTTTATTGGTTACCATGTTGTGTTTGGTCCACTGCTCATGAGTGGCCAAAAAATCATTAAATTAATTCCACTTATGTTACTTTCAAAAAAGAACATTTTGCCAGGACAGTGAAAATATAGGACAGTCACTGAAACAAATAATAATAATACAAATTTAGAAAGAGATGCTGCTGTAGTGTTTATATTTTTGGTTGTATTTTGTCAGTGTAGGAAATGTTGCAAATCAATGCATATGTTGTATACTAATAATCATAATTACTATGTATATTACTAAAATATTGATTACTTAGACTGTGAAATGACTGTTTTGTATAGTATTTTGCAGCATCACTCAGTAAAACCACATGTTCCTTAGATCACTTCATCAATTTTTTAGTTTCTGTTTCCGCTTTTCTTGCTGTTTTTCAGTTCATCTGTTGAGAAACAACCCCTTCAAGGTTGCTACAGTTTGCCTCGGGCTGCTGACTGTTCTCCTGCTGGCTGGGGTCATAGGTCAAAGTGTCTACCGTGAGTAATACCTGTTTATCCAATATTGCATTGATGTTGCAGTAAAATCACTGATTTGTGTGTTATCTCTCCTTTTTGTCAGATCAAAAGGTAGAGCTAGACCGTCAGAACAGTTTAAAAGCCATGAGTGAGGAGAAAGAAGACCTGCAACAGAACCTGAATGCAGCACAGAAACAGAAAAGGGATCTGGAAGCAAACCATAATCAGCTACGGCTGAATTACGACAACTTAATTAAAAGGAAAGACAAATTAGAGATCGATAATCACCAAATTTCTGAGGAAACAAGCAAACTGAAACTTAGTCAAAGTCAGTTAAAGACCAGTAACGCCGCTTTAAACAAAGAGTTAGAACAGCTTAAAGCCTCTAAAGACGAGCTGCAGGGAAACACCAAAGCCTTGAGTACAGCCACAAACTTGTTACAAAAACAGTATGATTCACTTCTCAAACGCAAAAACGAGTTAAAGGCCAGTTATGACTCAACCACCCAAGAAAGGAACAACTTACAGAACAAGTTCAATAACATAACCAGAGCCAGAGACCAGCTGCAGTTAAGTTATAATGACTTGTTCATGAAAGCAGAAAATTTAGAGGGCACATATAATGTCTCTGTCAGTGAGAAAGGCAAGCTAGCAAGCAGTCATCAAAATCTGACGATAGTAAAGAATACTCTGCAGGCCTCTTACGACTTAGTTAAAAAGGCGGAAAATGATTTGCGGGCTTCTTACGCGTCACTGCTTTGGGAAAAAAATGAGCTTGAAAGCAGCGTGAAGAATGTAACGGCGGAGAGAGACCTGCTGAAGGTGACCAACGACAATCTGACTGCTGAGACAGACCAGCTGCGGGCGAAAGTTAGCCAACTGAATGCAGCCATTCGAGGTAAGTAAATGTAAAAAAAATCTGAAAATGTTTTGTCTACTGGAAAAACACATGTGGCTGGCTAAATCCTCCAGTAGCCATGCTGTCTGATGAAAAACTAATTCAGTTATCCTAAATACCACTTTAAAAATCATCCTTGTCTCAGTGTATAGTTCTTGATCATCAATTATCTTACAATTACAGAGAAGAAATGCCCCACCGGCTGGATGAAGTTCCAGGACAGCTGCTACTATCCTTCTGCGGGCAAGAAAAGCTGGGAATCGGCCAGAACATTCTGTAAAAACAAAGATGCAGACCTGGCAACCCCAAAAACCCAAGAGGAATTGGTGTGTTTATCTGTGTACATTTCTCTTTATATGCATCACTGTACACCGATCAGCCACAACATTATGACCACTGACAAGTGAAATGAATAACATTGATCATATTGGTAATATGTGGTGTTCTGCTGGAAAACATTGGATTTTGGCATCCGTGTTGATGAGACTTAGATACCCAAATAAACATTTTCCCAGAACAATCCTAAATGTCACTTGCTTAACCCCCCAAGGGAAAATGCATGGCAAAAACATCAAACAATCAGGAACATCTTGAGGAACATAACAATGGCCCAAGATGTTGGTTTGACCTCCAAACTTCCTAGACCCCATTCTAATCAAGCATCAACAGGATGTAGTGGAACAAGTTTGATTGACAGAGGCCCCACTGCACAAGCCAGAGTACCCAAAGGATCCACTGCCAACGTCCTGGTGCCAGACCCCATAGGACACCCTGAGAGGTCCTCTTGTCCATGCCCAATGGTTCAGAGCATTTTTGATATTAATATTAGGCAGGTGGTCATAATGTTTTGCCTGATCAGCGTACTTTGAACACATTACTTGAATGTACTCTCTGAATGATTTGGGAATCAGGAGGCATCAGTATACTTCACTGTATTTCACAATAAAACATAAATGTAGCAAAAAAAAATCAGGACAAAGGTGGTTATCATGCAACAAAATGTATGTATGGCATTGTTTCAGACGGGTGTAATTATTAGAAAAAGTCTTCAAAGCCCTAGAACATGGCATGCCAGGTGAATTTGTTTTTCTTTTTGTCTGTCATGAATTTAATAAAAAAAAAAAAAAAAATCTGCATTCAATGCCAAAAAATGACATAATTTTAGAATTAAAAAGTCTGTTATATAATGATGTAAAATTGTACCTCATCACAATATTTTACTAGAAGCATATTATCTTAAAGTCTCCCAACCAAGCCAGAATCAAAGTTTTCACCTGGCATGCCTCGCCTTAATTAAACAATGAAATTTTTTGATTTGCACTCAGTTAACTGTAAGTAATTTTACAATACCTTTGGTGCCACAGGAGGAGGTTTAGGAACACTGGGGGCTCTGGAAAGAAGGAGAAAGAAGAAAAACTGCGTGAGTTATGATTGCACAACACAATTCTTTTTCATTTCAGTATTTCGTTTGAAAAATGGTGACCGTTAGCCAACAGCATGTGGGTAAGATTACACAGGCTCTTCCAAAGTGTTTGCTGATATTTATAGAGCCTTTCAAGCTGCTAAGATCATACTGTCAAATTTTCAGATCTCGCTGAGGTTCAGAAAGCATGTGGTTAAGGTGAATTACGGCTAAACATGAGTCGTCAGCGTAGAAAACCAACATGGAGAGGCTTCTGTCATCAGCGATGACAGAATCCAAGAGAGTCTTGCTGTGTCTGTGGGTCTAACAAAGAAACTTGAGTTGGTGGAGCTGAAACTTGTGGTCTCTTCGATGTATGTGCGCTTTTGAAGGCAGCTGTATAAAAGCCTGTATCAATCTGATACTCTTGGTGTTTGATACTCTCGATGCCTCTTTAAGCCACGATCTGCCCTAAAGGTCATCTGAGGAACATGTCTGCGACTCCCTACACTCTTACATTTACTCACAGGGTGATATTGGCTTAGCACATCATCCTAACATTAATTTCATTGAGATCACTTTTCATCTGTTGACAGGGTTTTTGCTGACGTGCCTGGTTTAAGATGATAGCAATGCAATAAGAGAAAGCTTTATTTATGCAAAAAACTGTAGAGCTTGTATATTAATTATTCAAACAAGTAATTTTCCTCAATGCTACCAGTAAACATGCAACAAATGAATATAACTTAAGTGGTTGTTTTGTGTTTCACAACTTGATTGAGAATGATAAAAAGAAAAAAAACACAGGAGTTAACATAAATTAAAGGTTAAGTAAACTGTGCAGTAACTGAAGACATGTAAACGTCAGCAGCTTTGCATTCCTTTCAGAGCAGCCCTTCTAGAAATCTCCTCAGGGAGGTTCATGTCCTTCACCTCTATAAATTTGAACCCTTGTAGTAGCTTGAATCACACCGCCTACAGATACAGATACTTGGCCTTTTCTCTCTGCTTCTTGTTGCCTGCTGGTGTCGGTTTGCCAGCAGTGTCCTGATTCTGACACTATGTTCCTTCAACATTAGAAGGGGTGATGTTAAATGATATTTTGCAGCAGGAACAGTTCTAGGAAAGTCAGTTACACAACAGCTTTCATCATCATACCTGTGGATTTTGGATATAACTTGGATGCAGAAGGCTAGTTTAAAGAACAGAGTGAGAGAAGAGGAACTAGTCTGAGCTGGAGCCTTGAAGTGGAGGCTGTGTACTGCCCCCAACAACCTTCATTGATAAAATAATCTTAGATACGATTGGTTAAAGAACACTGTTTGTAGTTACAGCTTGACTATTACAATAGGAACATGAGATTTGTTCAACCAAAAGCAAAATAATGCTGAAGTGTGAAACCCATTCCTGATTGAGACAATACACGTCATCCTGTCTCTTTAGGTCACCCGTATCGCTGCCCTGCAGGTTTCCATGGACACACTATCACGTAAATAGTCCAACAAGTACCCAAAGCTAATCGGAGGACAGCAGTGCTCTCCAATGGTGTACAAATATGTGTGGCACATAGAGTAGGAAGGGGAACACCGGGGGTAGCAAACAGGTATTCCAAATACGACACCAACATCCACCGTGTGCTGCTGCCTCGATTACACTGCAGCTATAACAGGAAAACACCAACATGGACATGTGTTACCGTCATATGTTAAAAGGGGGAAAAAAAGATGCCTGCTAGAAAGTGAATGTAAACCAGAGTCTAATTTAACTCTGAGGCTTTTAAAAGCTTTCCTCTGGGGATTTGCATAGTCAAATGTAATTTCAGGCTTCTAAACAAGAAACCCACAGTTTCATTAAGATGAACTGAACATGACCTCAGGAGAACTTATGAGAGCTGCAACTATCAAGCCTGAACTTCCTGAAACCTAAGTAGCTGTCAGTGTCAACTCAGCCGTAGAAAAGTGTTTTGAAAGTGCATTTATGCTGCTCTGGTTGTACATTGCACACAATGAAGCATAAAAATAAACCAATTGGATTTTGTTTTCATTTTGAGAATTGCGATAGATACAAAAATAAGCCACCATGGGATTCCGCTGGGCTTTTTTCTCCCTTATAACAGAACAACAAGGAGACTTTGCACTGTATCAAACCCTTTGCCACAGGAATGTTTCTTCATAGCTGAAATTGTGTGAGGGTCAGAGATTAAGTTGGTGCAATAAAGACACTGACAGGGTGACAAACGTGACAAGTCCATATTTCTGCCTCCTGCACGACAAATGGAAACACTTGCCGGCCCATATGTGTATACGTGTGAGTTCCTGTCATTGTGGAGACCCAGCAGCAGTTTGATTTCATAGTTTAAGAGCAGCTGCTATAAAACATGTTTCTGCTCCTTGCTCTTACATTTGTACGTCTGCATGTTCTGTGTTAGCTGTCAGGCTCGACGTGTCTGTGTTTCCTTCACTCTGTTTCATGTTCATGGAAGTTTTATATTATACAACAGAGCAATCGGTCTGTTCATGTAATCGTGAGTCTGGTGTTTCCCCAAGAATTTTTAGTGGTGACAGCTATTTTGTTTTTTTCTTTCATATCTTGCCACATCTGAGTGCATGTTGTGGTTACAGTGGTGGCAGTTAAACATATTTGCATATTTCGTTGAGTATAAAAATGATTTATGGCAATATTTACTTGGCTTCTTGTTGAATGCTGCTCTACCGAGCTCGAGTGTATATTGCAATGTCGTTTGTTTTCTTAATTAGATTTTTGACGTTTTCTTAATTCATTATTGGTGGGTAACTTTTACAGAACATCACTAGTTCACCATTCTGTTGTTTTAGTCTTCATTGTGTTGCAATGAGCTGCATTTTACTGTTGGCTGTTCTTGATGCTATTCATTCAGCATCTGGGCAATATTTGTATCTACATCTTCTAATCTGATTATTGTTTTGTATTGCAGACTGTATGAACATGATTACAGAGAAAAAAGAGGTGAACATTCCTGCATTTGTGCAATAATTGACCATATCATGAAGACGAGGACGGTATCTCTTCTTCATCTCCTCTCAAGTTTCCCATTCCATCGCGGCTGTTCTGTGTTCTCCGTTGTGCATTTGTGTTTAATCTCTTGGGTCTATTCTTACTCAAGTGACATCATTGACCGATGTTTCCAGGGCTGTGCCCCGACATGCCATCGGCTTCAGCAGCAAGCAACAAGCCATACTGAATCAATAAGAGACTGTTGTCTGGATGTGTGTCTATATATGTGTGTGTGTGTGTGTGTGTGTGTGTGTGTGTTTCTTATGTCTTAAAGAGGGTGGTCAGGAAGGAAGACCACTTCAGGTGGAAGTAACACTTACTTCGATCTGTTAGTAGAAGCCAAACACACACTCTATACCATTAATTTTACAAGTGGAAGTCATTCTGTTACTTGACGTGTGTGACTCTAATAGTGTGTTTTATATTTTTGGCCATTTTTTGTTTATTAAAGCACAAAATACATTAAACAGCTATACACTCAAACACATGCATACACACAGTATATTTCCTTGCAAACATTTATTTTCTAAGTGGCTTCACACACATAATTGTATTCCAACATAAAGCAGGTCCTAAATGAAGTGTGCTGCCTTTTGAATGACAGAATTGTTAGTGGGAGTGAATGGACAAAGCGCAGTACGTTCACATAAACACACACGTATGCACACAGTGATGTAGTGTGCAGGGTGTGGTGACAGTGATTTCAGGCATGACAGGTTGGCCCAGGAAATGTTGCTGAGGTGGTGCAATAACACAGACTACAAGGACCAGTTTATATACTCCACAGCATCTACACCTGCAAATAAACTTTGTGACTGCGAACATGCACACAGACACACTATATGTTTATTTTTATGTTTAATGCACCTTGGACATCTCAGGATTTTTATTGAACTCCAACCGCCTTAAATCCAGTCTTAGATTTGCACATAATTTGTCTTGCTGTGACATTTTTTTGGCAGCTCTTGCAGGTTTCTGCGGTAACTTTTGCTCTCCTGTCAAGGACAGAAGGGAACAGATATAATCCATCCATGATTAAAAAATTGTTCTGATAATTGTCATCTTTTTTTAATTTAAATCAAACTTTTTCTATTCTCCTTCTTCTGCTTTAACTTTAACCAGGAGCACAAAGTAGTAAAGCGATAGTATAGTATAGTATAGTGTAGAGCAGACAAAATGATATTGTGTCTTGACTTTGCACATACAGTATGAGTGTGTCTGTGTGTACAACTCAGGTAAATTAAAACTTGCCTTTGTTTCCCATAGGATCCAGGAACTAACTGCTCCCTAACTGTGTGAATTAGGGACTTTAGCGGCTCTGTAATTTATGTAGAGGCACAACGGTGCCCCTGGGCCATTAACTTAAAACATGGCTCTAACTTTGTTTTTTCAGTCTTCACTAAAGAAACCCTTTTTCCCTTAACTGTTCCTGAGTCTTTTTTCTCTCCTCACCTCTCTTTCTCTTTATTATTCCATCTCTGTACCTTTGCATCTGTCTCTGTTCTATTTATCTCATTTTCCTCTCCTGAGTTGCCTTCCTGCCTTTTATTCTGTGTTTTTCTCATCCCTTAAAATGAAGTCACCCTTTTTTTTTAAAAACAAAAGTGATAATGTTTAAAAAAAAAAAAAAAAAACACCAACAAGAAAGTAATCTAAAATGTATGCTGTCGTCATTCCTGGAGGCAGGACACAGACTTTCAGCCCTGCTGTATTTATTTATTTTTCTGTGCCTTAATAGGAAAAAGGGGAGCGAGTAGGCTGGTTTGATTTGAAGCTTCTTTTTTTTCCAGTTTTACCTTAAACTAAAGCAGACAGACCAACGTGAACAGGAGAAAACATCAAGGCGTCACTTAGAACAGAGTATGACTGGCAGAATTATTGTCACATGTGATTCAGCTTTTGGGTGTCAAAAACAGCAAATTTTTGAGTGCAGTGTTTTGGGGTAAATCAGTCAATGTAGTTGCGGTAAACTCTAAAAGAAAGAAAGAAAGATGTTGAGTAAACAAAGAAGGGAATAAATAAAAACTAAAAAACATGCATTGTGTACTATTTGAAGACCAGCATGTTAGTTTATCTAGAAATAGTCTTTAAATAGATCTGGAAGCTGAGTCTGCTTGACAGTATCAGTCCAGAGGTCAACCCACATCTAGTGCTGTTATATTGTTGGTCTCTGTGTTACAGTGTAGCTCCTAGCCCATGTCTATTTATCTGTGTGAGTGTGTTTTTGTGTGATCCTCGACATTCCTTATCTGCTACCTCCCACCACTATCTCCATAGAGGCCTCGCTAGGCCTTTCAACTGAGCATGACATCACGAGATCGTAAAAGAAGCTTTGACACTGACCAGACCAAAGGAACGAAGTATGTGAAAACTGCAGTAGCTTCCCTTCAATAACATTACTCAGTTAAAAACAGCGAATTGAAAAAACACTGCAGTACAGTATATTTGAACAATTGCAGTTGTTTCTATAGTCAAATTTCACTAATTGTTTCACATGTTTATGTTTTCCTCAGTTTGTCTTATTCAAAGCTACATGTTATGCACATCCTGGTAGAAATGAGGTGTTGTGTTTCAAATTTGCTATAATGTTTCAGTCGTTTTTATCCTGTGCCACAGATCAATATGGCTAGACAACAGGCCTGGGGGTATGAATCCATTGTGGTTTTCATGACTACGGGTCCTTAATACAATAACAATGGTTACTTGTTGACTGTTTATCTGATGGAACACAAAGGTTTGCACCATATAGACCTAGTGTGACCTAATATACATCATTCTGGTCAATACCTCTTGATGTATAGTAGATTTTAATAAAGATATGTGTAGATAAAGACACATTTTTACATAAACACAATCTATGCACTTAAGCAGGAGATTTATCATAAAATGTATTTTTAAAATCTAGTTTCTCGGTTAATTGTAGGAAGGTAATGAACTGAAAAATGCCTCAACCTTCTATCACTACTGTGTTTCCTATGGTAACACAACAACAAATAAGCACATTTTATAGTAACTCACTTTCTAACAAAAACACACAGTGGTTGTCTGGTGCCCTGAGGAGTCTTAAAGGCAGATCATGAGAGAAAACAGACACATTAAGTTAAACCCCACCAGTGCTGGGGAAAGGAGGCAATGTTTCCAGCAGCCAGTAGAGCCTCTATAACTAATACTCACTATACACTCCACAATAAGAGGAATGGCCATCTACATTTCAGCAAGAGAGTGGAATTTGTGTGAATAAAAATCTAAATATGAATCGTGGAATTGAGAATATACAGCCTCTAAACATATTTGAAAGTGTTTGGACAATTCATGAAGCCCATTAAACAGTAAATAAAAGGATGTAAAACGAGACATATCTGTGACAAAAAGTTGTAAAATCTTATATACTGCTATACTGAGTTATTGCTATAACATCCAGTGGCACCATACATCCAGTGGCACAGCAAGCTTCATATAATTTAGGATAATAAAACAGATGGATACTTTTACAGCATGTAATTCTTTTTAGGTGTTTGCCAAAGGACATAAAAATAATTTTATGAAACATAACCTTCTTGCAAATATATATCTTTTAAAGGCATGGGACAGATGTTTTCTTTTTTACATGAAGCTGTAATGCAACTGTTTGGTTTTAATGGTAGTGTCTATAGCAGTGAGTTAGCCTGACTGCTTGGACTGTCTCTGGAGTAACGGGGCAGTAAAACAGTAGATGGTAGGGCTGGAGTCCTGTGTTGTCTTTTGAAATCTAATTTAAGCTTTTACAGCTTTGTTTCACAGCAGACTGACCAAGAAGTAAAAAAAAAATGTACATGCTCACATGGAGGTGTCGAGGAAGACGTACAGACAAACACATGTTGGCATGTAACAACGCACAAATAGCAAACTCAATTAATCAATCGTCCATTTTCACCATGTTTTTTTTCCTACGCATTCTAGCATGTTGGGTTTAAAGCGACGTTTCTCATTGTTAATGACTCTTGACCTGATAATTTGCTCACTTTGGGAACATACTTAAGATTACAATCTCCAGTTAAAAGATTTAAAGTATAATTAAATAAACGAATGACTCCATGTCTTGTATTTGGCGTGTAGGAAGCCTACAAGACATTTCTACGCTACAAATCACCAAACTGAGCTTTTTCTTTTTTATTGCAGCTGATTGATAAATGCACTATGACAACCTTAATAAGAACCACATGACCCCAAGAGCGGAAAGATACATGAAGTAAAACTGGGTTTATCAAAGTCAAGCTGTCAAACTTACTGGACAGAACAGACAATTTACGCAACACGGTCAAACTCAACACAACCATGATTTCATGAGAGTCTGATACAGATTGTGCTGTTTCAAGTGTGGGTCTAGGAATCTCTGCCTCGAAGGCAAACTCAATACATACTGGGGCTCCATAAGGGAAACCAATTGTACAGGGGGCCCAAAATTGGATGAGGACATCCACATGATCCTGGGGGGCCCAAATGGGATGAATTAAAGCTTCATTATTTTGTGGTGAAGCTTTGTAAGATCCATCCAGTACTCTGTTCTCAAATTAAATTCTTACTACAACATATACAAAACTACCTAAAATCTAAATTTCTGTGAATGACAGGAGAAAGTGGATTTCATTTTAATGCCATCTTCTTTACAGTTTCTTTTTTTTTATTTTTTTACATCTGTCAGCTTAGAGTTATTTTTTAAAGACAGCAAAAATAGAAACAACACAATACATCACACAAAGACAGACAGGTTTAAGAGGCTGGACTCCAGCTGGGTCCACCACTCTGCACTGAGACAGCCTGCACATCAAAAATGATCCACAGCTGGACATGTGGCCTGAGGTCTGCAGAAAGGGTTACGGATATCAGTGTGCATTAGTGTCACTCTGAGAGATTCACTCGCAGAAATACAAGATTTACTAGATTATTTTCATCTTGTTTTGGATGCTGGGATCGGTGTCCAACTTTCTGTTTACTTTGTTCCCACATGCGTTCTCTCTCTTTGGTTGTCTTCCTGGAACACGTAAATCCATCTGAGTTGACGTGACAGTGATATGACAGCTATTATGAAATGATCCTGGCTCTGACATTGAACAAATACCTGAACTTCTTTCAGCTTTCTCCTTTCCACTATAAAATCATGGCAACTTCAGCAGATGAGCATGAAGGAGGACTGAGATGATACTTACTAGAATGTTTGCTTCTGCACACCTTTTATATGTTTTTGCTGGGGTTTGTATGTCTGTTTGTCCGTTTGTTTGTTAGCAAGATAACTTGAAAAGTCATGAACGGATTTTGATGAAACTTTCTTGAAATGTTGATAATGGGACAAGGAAGAAATGATAAAATTTTGGTCACTGGTCAAATGTCACTGGCCTACCCCCGCAGGAAAATGCACCCCACCACATGGCAAAAACATCAAACAATCAGGAACATCTTGAGGAACATGACAATGGCCCAAGATGTTGATTTGACCTCCAAACTTCCTAGACCCCATTCTGATCAAGCATCAACAGGATGCAGTGGAACAAGTTTGATTGACAGAGGCCCCACTGCACAAGCCAGAGTACCCAAAGGATCCACTGCCAACGTCCTGGTGCCAGACCCCATAGGACACCCTGAGAGGTCCTCTTGTCCATGCCCAATGGTTCAGAGCATTTTTGACCACATAAGTGGGACCAACACAATATTAGGCAGTTGGTCATAATGTTATGCCTGATCGGTGTAAATGCTACTATTGTCTATAGCACTATTAGCAATGCCTAATATGTAGTGAAGCTAATAAAATAATGATTGATCAGCTGCTCTATCTATGTAATAAGTAGGTTTAATGCTTTTGCCCGACTGTGTTTGGTACCATGAGCACCCAGGGGAGCCTAC
>OMNN01100281.1:10194-24416 GCA_900302755.1 Chromis chromis | reverse complement strand
TCACTACAATATTAAAACTAGTTATTACTGTTAACTCTTAAATTAGAAAAGCTCACATGGATTAAAATGTAAAGCAATGCCCAATTATTATTACTACAAAGCAATGCTATTTGATTTCTTTTGTAAGCTTATTGTAGCGATCACAGAGCCGGTCCAATGACTGAACTGTCGTGCTGCAATGCACCATGGGTTATGAATGTTTTTGCTACCATGAGTGAGGAGGGTAGCTGGGTTGATGGATACCTGCCGTTGTTAAGCATTTTGAATGTGTCAAATTAAAAACATCTGAGACTGCGTAAATCGCAAAACGCTCTGAATCGCACGTTGCCTACCAAATTGTTCGCTATAGTATAAGAACTGCAAACTTAAAGGGCGCTGTTTGTATTCTCGCCTAGGGTGCCACATAGGGTCGGACCGGCGCTGGCTCTGAGTACTACTAAGGTAGAAAGGCGCTATATAAGTACAGTCCATTTACCATTTATTTTGCTTTAACAACCCGTCATATGGTAGATGAGGTCAGACTCATCACCCTGATAACCTAGAATATGGAGAAGAGCCTTCAAACATGTTGTGAAAGGGTTCGTACTTCAACCCAAACCAAGATATTTCCCTAACCATGTAGTTTTGGTGCCTGATCCAACTTAACAGTGAGTGAAAATGAAACTCACCCCAGTCTTTTGGGTGAAAGTCCTGTGTTAGACTTATGCAACCACCAACTTTTAAAAAATTAAGGTTGGTGGTGAAAACCTTGTGAAAATGTTTCCTACCTTATCACACTGTTGCCACACTGGTATGTTTCTTTCAAACATAATTGAGAATACTGTTGTATAGTTGCATAGTAGTGTAATTTCTGTAAGACAGTGTTGCTATAAATGGTCTCCATTCAAGCCCTCGTGCATGACTGTGCTGTCCTGGTTAATCCTGAGAGAAATATGGTGACATCTTTGGTTGTCATTCCAAAATGATAATCCTAGACAACACTATGATGAGAAAAGCCAATTGTCAATTTTGGCAACCAAAGACAGCTTTCCTCAAAAATCTGAAACATTTTGAACAGAATTCTCACTGCTGCTATAACCCAAGAACCACATTCACAAAAGATCTTATCTTATCACCCTGAGTCATCCTAAATGGTGAAAAAAGTTCTTAACAGTGAGAGCAGAGATGTCTGTGCTGCAGATTCTGTTTTCCACTGTCCATGTAGACAAAACATCATCTTCAGTGTTGTTGGATTGTTTTGATGAGGCCGATTGAATCCTTATTAAAAGTTATCATAAAACTTTACAAAAACCTCTGATGCAAGAAACATCACCTGCAGCACATTACTGTCAGTAGTCTGCCATCTGAGACCAGATCTACAAAGCAGGAAATCAGAATACACCATGAAATGACACACAATTGACTGGACATCAAAGCATAGTTAGCACTTTCCCCCCTACATTTTCAGTAAAAGATTGGTTCATTTATTTCAATTAGTTAACATCAATGTCCAAATATGTATTTTTTAAAACATATGAGGTGCAGATGGATGACGTGAGTTAATGAAGCATTTATGGCATCTGACATGCTTCAACATTGATTTTGTGCCACCTGACACAGATTGCAACCAGGATTTTGTAAGACCCATATTACACACTGTAACCTGCAGGATTGCTGCTATCGCACCGTCTATAGGTGCCTTTTAAAAGAAGAGAAAAAAACCCACAAGCAGCACAGCCATCTGTTAAGACTCATAAAGGCTGATTTGATTGAAATGTCATTACAGATTTTCATGTGAGGATCTTGTGCACTGCATGTACTTTGCTCTTTTTCTCCTTTACAAACTTACCTTGATGAGAGATTAACTGGATGCATAAAATCAAACTGCCTTTTTATCAGTTTTTGCATTAGGTCTCTCTTTTCCGTCAAACGAATAAGAACTGTTTGGAAATCACTATGCATGCTGAGTCACCATTGTTCGGTGTAATGTTTATATTTGGAAAAGTGTCTCTGCAGCAAGAATGAGCTCCTCGTTTATCATTTCCATAAATGTTTTCATTTGATCAGCCGGTGTGGGCTCCATTTAAGGGGTGCAGCGATCCCAGTAACACATTGGCCTAAAAAACAAACAAACAGAGGACGAAGCATAATGACAACTGGAATATATTTTAAAATAGGTTTTTCCAAAAAATGCATGTTTTTCCTGGTTGCTACTCCATTTTGTGTTGTCAGTATGGAGAGAAAAAAATGCAGCCTGCTGCTGCTCTTTTCTGGAGCGTTCCTCCGTTTTTTTCTGCTTCGACTGCCTCAAGCTGAAAATAATTTCACTTTTAAATAGTGCTGTGCGAAAACTAGTTGTCAGGCATTCAATCATATCTTAAATGTGCTTTTAGACTGATAGTCCTAATGTTGCCGGAGGTAAGAAAAACAAAAAAAACAAATAGTTTACATCTTAATTTTCACACCGTTCCTCGAGTTTGACACTTTCCAGAAATCCAGAAGTAAATTTTTTACATGAAAAAGAGGAGTGTGAAAACACAAAGGGCTGCCTATTCATGGTTAGCTCTGAAAGTATTTCACGTCATCTATTTCAGCTCAGCTACAATCAAAAGAGGGAAGGAATGCTCTGCAGTATCCAGGAAGCTGTGTCTTTCAGTGGATCTGGACAGTTGAGTAGAGATTTGTGGCTTCGCCTGACAGTAGAAACAAGCCCGACAAGACTTTAATCTGTGATGTTGTCTCGTAAGTCTGCTGGGAGCTGCCTTCCCGATAATGAATCGACTCTTTGGGCACTTACAGGATCTAGGGTGGTTTTCTGGGTATTAAGATTTATTTCTCGGTTTGAACTAATTTAGGTAGAAAGCTCAAATAAATGTTTCAGCCCCATAAACTTTTTTCTTTAAGCGATTTGGTCCGACTGAACTTCAGATCACCTTGTTCAGCCCAGGAGTGAACGTCGGACCGGTGGGGTGAGGCAGGTGAATAGATGGAGATGTGTATTTTTATTGAAGCTGCATCCATCTTCAGGGTCTCTTGAGGACAGAATGGCACAGACTGCATATAGAAAGAAGTCTGTAACATTAATACTATATATTATTCACGATAGTCTAAGGTCATTTAAATCTTTTATTTTAAGTATTTGTATTTCCTTGTGGCTAATGGCATACGCTTCAACATGACACACACCAATTCTTATACCGCAGGATGCTTCTTTTGTTCTTTTAGGTTGTGTAGGATATACTGCTTTGAAATGTCTGCTTTGGATTTGATTATACGGCAGCATTCATTATTTAGGACATGATTCCGAAGAAGGCAGACAGATCATATACTATACTGTATTTATAAGGTTATTAAAAATAAAAGATTCTCAGTCAAATGACCAGTTCAGTGAAGGCAGCGTGTTATTATAAAAAATAAAAAAAATCACAGAAACACTAGAATCATTGAAAATCATGACAGCGTGTAGTTTAATGGATCTCTATTTCAGAGGTGTATTTTCTTATTGTCTCTTTCCATTTTTAATTTACTTTAAACATTTAATCAATATAAGAGTCACAGAAAAAAAATCTACTATGTACCTCAAACCTTGATAAAAATCCACTTAGAGGTACAAAATCCGAGTGGTGGTATTCATTATTTACCGTCGCAGTTTTCAGCTAAACTTATTTGCCAAAGTTCACAATTAAACCAGAATGCAAAAGTGAATTCATGTAGCCTTTATTTTAGCCTCTTGCTGAGGTGGACCATGGGAGTTGTAACTATAGGTGGACTGTGGAACCTTTACAGGCAAGTGAATGTCACATTCCAGTTCACACAGTGTTGAATAAGCCTATCAATGCCAGGTAAACCTCTCTGTGTTTTGCAGTAGACCATGGTTTTAAATCTGTGCTCGCTGCTGGGAGTGGGATTAGAAGTCACTAAATTAGTAAAATATTTTGTATGAAAATTATACATCTTTACCTCATTTCCTCAACTAAGAAACTTTAATGGATCTGTAGACGACTGAGGGGAACACATAACAAACCTAAGCTCTGTTTGCACACTGATTAGGCATAACATTATGACCACCTGCCTAATAGTTTGTTGGTCCCCCTTATGTGGTCAAAAATGCTCTGAACCATTGGGCATGGACAAGAGGACCTCTCAGGGTGTCCTATGGGGTCTGGTAGTGGATCCTTTGGGTACTCTGGCTTGTGCAGTGGGGCCTCTGTCAATCAAAGTTGTTCCACTGCATCCTGTTGATGCTTGATCAGAATGGGGTCTAGGAAGTTTGGAGGTCAAATCAACATCTTGGGCCATTGTCATGTTCCTCAAGATGTTCCTGATTGTTTGATGTTGTTGCCATGTGGTGGGGTGCATTTTCCTGCGGAGGTAGGCCAGTGACATTTGGGATTACCATTTGCATGAGGGAGTGTGCTTGTATTGGGACAATGTTTATTTGGGTGTCTAAGTCTCATCAACATGGATGCCAAAATCCAAGGTTTTCCAGCAGAACACCACATAGTACCAATATGATCAATGTTATTCACTTCACCTGTCAGTGGTCAGAATGTTGAGGCTGATCGGTGTATTGCCGACCTACAATAAGCTGTTTACAAGATCAGACTTTCCTTCTAAGGCAAACTTCTGTCATATGATCAAAAGAATTCAGACACACGTCAGCTTTTCTCGCGTGCTTTCTTCCCTGTCGCCTGGATGCCTCCTTTCTAGGTATTCATCACAGTGTGCAGCTTTCACTTAATTTGAACTTTGACCACTGCATGCGACTTCTCCAGGCAGCTTGCTGCACTTTGCTCAACACAGCGCCAAACCATTGTGATGCAGCATGAGCCCCTGGAAATAATGTGTTACAGAGCACTGCGGTGTGTTGTTCTGGTGTCATGAGGTGGAAAAACCTCCAAGAAAAGTTTCCAATGCGTCAGATAAAAAAAGAATCTCGACGTTGAGAGATGGATTACAGTCTGAAAATGAAAGAGATCAACAGCAATGACAAACATCAAGCACACTTTGATGGTGTTTGTGTCGTTACTGTTACTGCCAAAATGAGGAAATCAAAATTCTGCACTACACGTTTAACTCTTCCCTCCCCAAGTGTTTTTGTACACAAGTTTCTACAGTTATTTTTCAACATATTTATCAATCTTACAGACAGCAGGGAGATTCATTTCACGTCACTCCCCCTGTGAATCACTTCATATATGGGACAAATGAATGGAATTTTTATTTCAGAACCAGCGTTCCCTGAATTACCTCCTTTAAAGCTTAATAAATAATGTCCAAACATGATTATTACGTAGCCATATTGTGTCTCAGCTGAATCCCCACTTTTCGTCATAGTTTGACGTGGCTCATTTACATTGTGTTGCTGCACTTTGCCTAAAGATTGCAGGTTTATTTATTATTTACATATTTACAGTTACTTTACTTCTACCTTACAGCCAAACTGTTTACTTTAAGCAGTACTCTTTAACCTTTGAAAACAGTCGTATAATATATTTTGTGATTTTGAAGGAGCTCTCTAAAGTCAGACACTTGGATTGGATGTAAAATTTAAACAGAAAGACGGGATGTGGCCTTTGAAAGATGTGAACATTTACCAGGCAGGGAGGATCTAATGAATGGGGGGTTATTTATGTGTTGGATTGAGGATTTTTTAAGAGAAATTCCCAGAGATTTTGATGCTTAGACCCTTAATTCATATTCATTGAATAACCAGATACCTAAATCCTATATCACCCAAAAACAGAAGTGTACATTTAGTCTTGGTGCTGCCGTTTCTCCATCAGCGACTGCAGTGGTTGTAATATTGAGCCTTTTACTTGTAGTAGTGTACTGTGACTGTCCTAGACTTACGACTGTGTCCAAAAAATAGTGAGGAAGGGTCATTGTGACTTTTGTTACACATACATATATATTTTTGTTCACTCTGCCTTTGAAGGTCATATTTAAGAAGGTCCAGTGTAATCAGCTCCCGGTGCTGTTGATTTGTCAGAAGGTTGTGCATAGCTCCATTCCCCAGTTGTTTGTTTGTGTTTTGCCTTTTGTTGAATACTGTCCTGTCTCATGTTCAGTTTGGATCCAGATCAAAGATCAGCAAGTGGTGAGCTGAATCAGCATGCATAATAAAAATGAATTTGATCGTGGACCTGCTGGCTGAATTGAAAGCAAACATCACAGCTCTCACAATAACAGCACCTCAGTGGCTTTTTAAGTGTAGCAGGTAGTCAGTATAATGAGTAAAACAGAAAACATTCTGTTGCAGTTGTGTGTCGAGTATCTGTCATGCAGTCCACTGAGTAAAGAATATAACTTTGATTTTGAATTAGCTCCATTGTGAATATCTGGGACTGTTTGAACATTTCTCTCACAGTAACAAAAAATAACTTCCTCGACCTCGACTTCATGCCTCTAAAAGCATGAACCAAACACCCACATTGTGCATGTGATCACCTGAACCTGAATACAGCCAGTTTTGTGTGATGTGTGTAGTTGTAGAAACCAGGGTGAAAGTAATAGAAGGACACAGCACATTTCCCACTGAAGCATTGTTATTCTAAATTCAGATCAGTTATCAGATATTTATTGAAAACCATTAGATTTCTGCATTTATCAATGAACATTATCGCATTTTAAGCCTCTGAACCCCAAGTTTCTGACACATTTTTACTCACTGTGGGCTCTTTTTTTTTACTGCAATATAAAGTCCAGCAGCTCAAAGGAAACAGCACAGCCATGGCAAGAAGTAGAGAGAACTCAAAAGTGTCTTTTGTGTAATATGACAAACTTATGATGCCATAAATCATTTAAAAAAAAACTAAAGTTGAATTTCTCAGTTTATTTATTTAACAAATGTTACAAATGCCCACATGTGTTGGTAACACCTGTTAAAATATCTACATGCCATAGATATTTTACTAGTTACATTTTTAACTTGTTTCTATACCTGTCTCATGTCAGCTCTGTGTAAACACGACCTGCAGTTCAGCTGAAAAGCCTCATAACACATTACTGTTGGTTGCAGCTGAGTCACTAATAACTTCCTAATTGCACTGAGATGCACAGAATTGTAGGGTTTTACAGAATCTAATTAGAGCAAATGGTTCAATTTTGGCACATTTTTAAACAAGACGTAGAATAAAATGATTTTGATGAAATATGTCTTTTTTAACATTTGATTTTAAAGTTTTCTGGCTCTGACAAATGGTAAAATATTAAAAAAATAATTAAAAAGACAATTTTCTAAACCACTGGCAAGTTTTGGGTGTTCAGACGGTTAAATACATTTTTTTTTAATAGATAAAACAGATTTTATATGCAAAGTATACTAAAATAGCCTTAGGCACAATTGCAGACATGACCAACTCTTGAAAACAAACAAAATAATGAAATCTAGCCAATTAAACTTTTTTCACTTTAAACTTCTCCCTGTTGTCCTGATGTTTTGTTCACCCTGGTTCATTAGTTGCTTTGTTTTCTCCTATTCACTCAAGACAATGTGGCCAACACAGTGGATTTTAAGAGCTCACATAATAGTATTTCTTTGCTTCTTAAATATGTTCTCACAGCATCATGATGACGAGTCAACAAAGGTCATTTGTTAGCATCACTAAGGTTTCTCTCAACTTCAACAATGAATGAGCTGTTGTCTAAGCTTAATTTCAGTCCTGTTGTCTACCAATATGCACTTTTGAGGCATGAAATCTTCAGACATGACCGCCTTGTCATCATCCTAAGAGTTACTTATCGATTCAGTTTTCCTGCGCACTGTAGGCAACGACTGGGTCAATGGTGGCTCATTCATTTTATACATTTAGTCATCTTGAAACAATATTTGTCGATGAGTTGTCTTTTTGAAGGAATTTATGTGTTTCAGTTTTCATAATTTGAGCACATGTAACAGCTATTTTTGTTACAGTATCAATGGTTACTTCTGTGAACACACACACACACATGCACACATCTTTTTCATCTGTTTTGCGTTGTGTGACAGTCCATCTGTGATGTTTATCCACAGGATAATGCACTGGGCCCGGCGTATCGAGCAGGAGATTGACAGAGTCTTTCAGCACATCACTGGAGCTCAGCAGTTGAAAGGGGTGAGTGTGTGGTTGTCTTACTCATCACAGTGCTGCATAAACTCACTAAGGAATGTGCCGAGCAGAGAGGTCAGCGCGCAAAATAGCTGTAAATCCATTAAGTTCAAGAGCTAAAGCTTAATAGGTGCATAAAACAAGAAAGCAATTACTGTCGGCCTCCTTGAAACCACTTTGTTTCTTTTTTTTTCATGATTTTCTGGGACCCTTGTCGAGTCACGAACAGCCGATAACACAATGTTTCTGTTTTCCCAGGACAGACATAAAACTCTGTCTAATAGCTTTCATATTCAGCAGTTTACAGAATGTATGCTCTGTTTTTTACATCCCATATGTTTGCTGGCTCTTTGTGTATTGTTTGCAACAATTATCAGCCTTGCACACATTTTCATGATTCCTACGAAGCGAAGGAGATGCCTGAACACCGGCCGCCTACAGTGGTTAGATTTAGAATATTTAGTATTATGTTTCGTAAAGTCATGAGCTTAATAACACCTACATTCATGAATACTAATTCAGAGCTTTCTTGAGTGAAACAGTTCACTCTGTACACATGACAGATATTTTTCATCGAGCTCTGGACCAGAAGTGGTTACTCGGACACATCTGATGCATTTTGACATTACATACATCACAGTAATCTGATTCCTGGCTCTCTGCAGCAGCCTGCTTTCTGAGCTGTCATATCCTGTAAACTGAATTCCATATTAAGGCTAAATGGGCTCAATCTCAGACCGTTTGGTGTTTGGAGTTCAGCTCTTTTTTCTAACAGGCCAGTATCTCTAGAAATAAATGTTTCTCTGTGAAAGAAAAAGGCTGATATTATTCTATAGTTGTCTTCCTGTCAGCAAATCTCATGAAAAGACCATGTGTTAGTCTCAGTATTTACCAGCTTCTCTGCTCCAAGTCCATTTCTTTCGAAAACATGTCACGAATCCATATTTCCACCTTAATATTAATCGAAATTGTGCCAAAAAAGCTTGGCGCCAGAGCTTTTGGCAAACAATACTCAAACAGAGGGGAATAGTGCAGTTTTGGTGATTATTTGGAACCACAGATTTAATGTGCTAGGAAAGATTTATGGACTGTGTCTATGGGATGAACTCGAAATAAATAAATCATTGTTTAAAAAGAACATGTCACCCGGTGTACTGTAGCAGTGTGGGTAATTGTAGTGTTTTTCAATACAACAATGGAGCTCTATGGCTCAGAGAAATAAGCTAAATCAGAATTGGATTTGTTGGAAAGATCTGTTTACAGTTTGTTTTGGTCTTTTTGTGGGATTTGTTGAGATTATGGAAATAGTAGAAAAGCACCAGACTCATGATTTAACCCCTCTTAACCTCAAAACCTGCTGGAGACTTAGAAAAGCCTGTTATTTTTTAAAAATCCCCCAAAATTGCACCATTTAAGAGTCAGAAACTGTAAGAATGAAAGAGTAGTTGGATTTTTAGCTTTCTAGCGGTCCTCAAAACTACTCATCCGTGATGTGCCGTTCTGTCAGAAAACCTAAACTAATCTAAGAGCTTAAAATTATAATATTTAATCACTGCTTTATTCTACATCATCATCTAAAAATGAGCCAAAAATAAAGCATATTCAGTAACTACATTCTGTAAAAAACTAAAAACCTCTCACATCTTCTCAGAGCAAATGGGAAGCCATTAGCGACTTAGCTGTGAACAACAGTGACAAAGACAAAAACCCAGGGGCTGGCCTTGAAAAAGTATAAAAACAATAAAAAGGTTAGTAGTAAAATATCTTTGGTAGGCTATTTTTTTCCTATTTAAAAAAAAAAAAAAAAATAATCAAAATAAATTCAATTCTCAGTTTTTCTATTTTTTTATAATTTATGGCATTGTAATTGTGTCATACTGCATAAAATACATTTTTGGGTTCTCTTTGCTTCTAGTCATGGTTATGTTGTTTCCTTAGAGGTGCAGGACTTTATATTGCAGTAAAAAATGAGTGAGCCCACAGTGAGTAAAAATGTGACCATGCCCAGAAACTGCTTGGAGTTCAGAGGGTTAAATGTGTAAATGCAGTGTAAACTAGGATTTTTAGATTTGTTTAATTCAGCGACTGCATGCAAGTATCTGATTTGCTATTTTTATTCTGTCTCTCGTGTGCACGTAAACACAGTCTGTCTGTTGGGGATGCATGTCGTTCTCACACGCTTTCAGGGTTATTTCACATCCTCAGTGTAACAGGTGACTGGGAGGGGTTGTCCCTGAAAAGGCAAATGCCAAAAACCAGGACCAGAGATCATCTGTAGGGGGCAAAAGAGCCCTGCTCTGTGGAGCTGTGTGGGGGCGTTTCCTCAGCAGAGAGCAGCGGCACGTGTCCTCTCTGTTTGTGTCACAGCAGAGCAGATGGTCAGCCTGCAGTAATGCCTTGATGTGAGACTCACTTGTTCATTCAGTTCTCATTAATCCCTCCATGCTTCTCAAACACTCCGGATCCGTTAAGGAAATTGTTCTTAGCCTGGAAACCTCGATGCAATCTCCTCCTGTCGAGGGAAAACAAGTGTAATTCAAATGAAACGTCCTTCTCAATCCCTCAACCAAGAAAAAGCACGGATTTTACATTTGCAGATAATTGTGGTGGCCTCTGTGTTGCCGGCCCTTCTGACATTAGGTTTCTGCCATTTGCTGCTTGCATACAGTTTTTGGATTAAATCCTAAAGCACTTCAATTTTGTATTTTTAATCCTAAAAAAAAAAGCTAATGTGATTATCTGTAATGGTAGAGCTAGTCAAACCCCCTCCAAGACCCCCGTCATCAGAATAACCAGACTGCAGGCAGCTCTGTGCTGACGACACCACGCTATACTGCTGACGTTCAGCTGTGCTAATGTTTACCAGGTTTATAGTGTGTCAATATACTAGCATTTACTAATTAGCACTAAACATAAAGTACAGCAGGTGCAGATAAGAGTGTTATTACCCACGCCGACGAAGTCGGGTAGGGCGATCACTGCCGTCTGTCTGTCTGTCTGTCTGTCTGTATGTATGTATGCGTGTGTGTGGGTGGCTATGTCCGCACGATAACTCGAGAACAAATAGAGATAGGATAATCAAACTTGGCACAGATGTTTGTCTTGACCTACCCTGGTCACCCATTAATATTGGTGTCAAAAGGTCAAAGGTCAAGGTCACCGGGCTACTTAGTGCACAATCTCCTTATAATCTACTATATAAGCTTGCAATGATGAACTTTGAGGGTAGGACTACCACATTGAACCTCTTGGCCTTGAACCTGACCTTTGACCTTGAACTTACTGCCGTCTGTCTGTCTGTCTGTCTGTCTGTCTGTCTGTCTGTCTGTCTGTCTGTCTGTCTGTCTGTCTGTCTGTCTGTCTGTCTGTCTGTCTGTCTGTATGTATGTGGGTGTGTGGGTGTGTACGTCCGCGCCATAACTCGATAACAAAGACAGATAGGACAATCAAACTCAGCACAGATGTTGATCTTGACCTACCTTAGTCACCCATTAATTTTGGGGATAAAAGGTCAAAGCTCAAGGTCACAGGGTTTAGGAAGGCATCCGGCGTGGGTCTGCATCTCATTTGAGTGCATTCTAGTTATTATATACAGTCACTTTCAGACATGCACTCTTTTCTGTTAATCTGACAGCATCTGAACATGTTGGCTTCATGTCTGAATGGTAACACAGTAGGATCCATATGACCGTCTCCAAAGAGAGAGAATTGCACGCATTTATGCACATAGAACAAAAGAAGTAACTTAATTAATTTTGTTTTTATTCTGCATTATAATAAAAGTAAAAGTAAGATAAAAGTGACGAATTCTGAATGACTGAATGCACTTTAACAGATTGATGAAGCCGATAATGTTATTTGTCCCATATCTGAAAAGGGCTACATTTTCTCTATATCACACCCATCCTCTATGATATACACAGTCCTGAATATACTCTACACAAGACCTAGTTCTTTACAGAAACATAAAAAAGAAACATTAAAGCATGTTCTCATCTCCATTGCCCCTCTTCTCTCGAACATCTTTCCTCTTGGGTTAGAAAGTCTGATGACCTCAAACCCACAAGACAGTGAGATACTGTAAATATCTTGTCCCCTTGCATATCTGATGATGACCAGTCTCCTGAACTCCCAGTCACTGTGGCTTTTGTGTGTAATAACATACAGATGACAGCAATGTTTGCATAATGAGATATTACTGGTAAACACAAGCACATAATAATAGGTGGTTTTTGTTCACTGTCTGATCTGGATTAGTAGAGTCAAATTAAAACCTGAGCTGGATTTGCAGCAGCAGGACAACAAAATCATGTGAGTTTTACTAACAACTACCAAATAGAGCCAGTGTGGACCAGCCTCAATAGCAATTTAATGTGATGTGATTTAATTG
The DNA here is from genome assembly GCA_900302755.1 of Chromis chromis. Classification (NCBI taxonomy): domain Eukaryota; kingdom Metazoa; phylum Chordata; class Actinopteri; family Pomacentridae; genus Chromis; species Chromis chromis. The sequence goes on along the minus strand of OMNN01100281.1, from coordinate 11,957 downwards.
TGTTTGTGATACTGTGGCATTAAATTGTAATTATACACGTTGATAAGAAAAGTAAAAGAGGGAAACAATATAATAAACTTAAGTGTATATTTGTTCTTCTAATTAATACTTTCATACCAAAACTGAAAAAGAAATATGTGAAATATAAATATCTACCAGCTTTCACTTCAGTGTAATTCCCAGATGTCTGTCGATGACCCATAAAGTTCTCGGGTGTAAGAAATCATAAGGAATACTCTGTGAGGAAGTAGCAAGGCCACATTTCAGCTCCTCTGAAGTCAACTCTGATGTATTTTCAATGTGTGGTCTAATTTAAATTCAGACCCTGTGGAGGAGAACATTAAGAACATCGTCTGTGTGAATGTGGTTCTAATAGTTAATTATGTCCTGGAGTCCATCATATGGGCAACTGTACAGATACAAATACGTTTTTAAACAGAGGTTTTTAGAATGTAAAATTACCCTAATCTGGGGTCCAATTACCTTTTTTTTTATTGCTCTTTAACATTGAATCAGAGTCTATTTAATGTGGCTTTTTTGACAGAAATGCACAAAAAAGACTCTTTCATGTCAAAGCAAAAAGCAACAACTGATTTCTACAAAGTAATGTCAATTAGTGAAAAAATATAAAATGTAAAATAGGTTTATACTACAATTACTTGAGACATATGATCTCCATTTCACTCATTTTTGGGGAAATGGAGATCATGATTTTGGGGCAGTTGTGGCCTGGTGGTTTGCAAAGCGAACTTGTAACCGGTGGGTCGCTGGTTCGAGTCCCCGGACTTGCAAGAGAGGTTGAGGTGGGAAAGTTAGAGCAACCACTTGCCCCAGTCACCACCACTGTGGGCCCTTGAGCAAGGCCCTTAACCCCTGACTGCTCCCTGGGTGCTGCACCGCAGCAGCCCACTGCTCCTAATATGTAAGGTTAACTATGAATAGGATGGGTCAAATGCAGAGAAGGAATTTTCCCAAGTGGATCAATAAAGATTAGCTTATTAGATTATTATTATTTTTGACTTTTAGCATTTGGCTTTTTGCTTACTATTTTACATAAATCTGTTTCCACTTTGACATGAAAGAGTTTTTTTTTTGTAAATTCTTAAAAAAAAAAAAAAAAGGGCATATTATGTTTACCATGACTCACTTCTGAAAAAGCAATAACAGTGGAAAGCTTCCAAGGGGGTTGAACACTTTTTATAGGCCCTGTATATGATGCAGGATCATGGGAAGACATTATTGGTAGCGGAGATAAAGCAGAATGCCTCACCGTTAACTGGCACATCAGGATTTTAAAAGCGAAACAATCTCACACCAACTTCGTCAGACATAGTCATAGTTTTTCTGCATTGTTGTATTGTTATTGCAGATTGTAGTTAGCAACTTGTTTAATGAATTTTTCACACTTATTACTTTACATTACTTTACATGTAGCAGACACACAAGATGATGGGATGTTGTGAGGCTCATATGCTGTCTACTCTAAAAAAATTTCTCTCTCCTTATGATTAAGTAAATATTATAGTTAGTATATATTTTAAAGATCAGAATATACTGTAACTCCAAATGCAAATATGGCTCCTTTCATGCAAATTTTGAATATATATATATATATATATTTAAATAAAGATGAAAAACTTTAACGCTCAGCATATAACTTCAGTTCTCAGATTGGTACACTGGCTACTAGTTTTTCACAGAATCCATTTCAAAACTCTGCTGCTTTAGATTTAGCTTTTATGCTGCTCAAATGTAAACTAAGA
>OMNN01100275.1:0-14904 GCA_900302755.1 Chromis chromis | reverse complement strand
GCGTTGTGACTTTTGCGGTTGTATTGTGGCTTTTGTGGTTGTGTTGTGGCTTTTGAGGTTGTGTTGTGGCTTTTGCGGTTGTGGCTTTTGCGGTTGTGTTGTGGCTTTTGCTTTGCGTTGTGGCTTTTGCGGTTGTGTTGTGGCTTTTGCTGTTGCATTGTGGCTTTTGCTGTTGCGTTGTGGCTTTTGCTGCTGCGTTGTGGCTTTTGCTGTTGCGTTGTGGCTTTTGCTGTTGCGTTGTGGCTTTTGCTGTTGTGTTGTGGCTTTTGCGGTTGCGTTGTGGCTTTTGCATTTGCGTTGTGGCTTTTGCGGTTGCGTTGTGGCTTTTGCGGTTGCGTTGTGGCTTTTGCATTTGTGTTGTGGCTTTTGCTGTTGTGTTGACCCTTCTGGGCCAGCGTAGGGTTTTCATGGACACAAGGAAAATTTTATGCTGCAGAATGTTTTTTGTAGGATGCCCATGTTGTGTTTGAAAGTTGTTGTAACTGTAAGAGACTCTTTGCTTCTTAAACTTACCCCTTCTTACCACTATTTATTCAGGAGTTGTTAAACACTGTCAAAGTCTCTCCTGCCCAACAATTTATTCTCGTCTGTTAAGCCAGTTTTCCTGAGCTTTTCTTTGAGGCCCCCCCTCTTTTCTTCTCCCTCTCTCCTTTAGTCCTTCAGTGTATATCCAGCTGGTTGGGTCTCTTGGTTTGTCTAATCCTGTCAATCACGGTAATAAGATTAGTCTTTACTGCTGTGATAGTAACCCTCTCGACCACTTCATACCCCCCTTTCTGCTTTTCAATGCGGCTTTCCCTTTTCAGATGTGACTTTTGTGTTTCATTAAGTGTATAAGATAAAAAAAGTTGAAGTTTCAATTCTACGCATTGTGCCAAACTGAAGATTGCTTCATTTTCTTAGAGTAGAAGAAGCAAAAAGTGAGTCGCTTGGAAGGAAAATAGGTGATTCAGATTATGAATTGAGTTTTTCCAACTACATTGTCTTGTTTTTAGTGCTTCTAGACTTTTTATCTGTAGAGGATAACCACCAGGTTTGACACAAAGCTAAATGAATCAAGAGAGACAGAAGGAGGATTTATTCCTGGTTATGCAGGCTGCATTCAGAATCCCACATAGGCACTGCATGGCTGAAGAAACTGCGGCTTGGTGAACGAGAGAATAAAACAAAAGGCACAGGAATGCGTAATTCGTGTAACCAAAAGGCTGTAATTGTATCTTTTAGGGTTTTTTTTTTTAGTTCTCTTCCCTCTATTCAGGTCAACACAAAAGCTTAGAAGTTGGGATGTAATCTAAAACACGTGTGCTGCACTTTACCTCCGGCCACTGTACACATCGATCTGTTTACAGTAGGTTTAATCTGTGTAGCATTAACATAGCGCTGCGGTTTATTGTTTAAGTATTTGTATGGCGATCAGATGACTTTGCCTGAGGTGACAAGGGCAAATGTCTTGTTTAGAGGCTTCGAGTCTCCTGGCTGATCCAGCAGAATGAGGAACATGAAAGTGATTAAATGATTGAGATTTATAGGGGTCACTTCTTAGGACCCCAGAGTCTGGCGCTAATTGCATCTTCCTTAATAACCAATTTAGCGTCACACCTTCACTGATGGAGACGATCATCCAAGTGACCACAGGCTCAGCTGCTGATGCTCGCTGAGAGGGAAGTGATCCATCTTCGTCCTGAGCTTTTTCAGACGGAGCTTAAACTGAGGTGGGGGGCAGATGGTGCTTCCGCTGCCCAGCGGCAAGTGAATTGAGTTACTTTTGACCCACAGGTCCCCGCCACGCTTCAAAAGTGTTCAAAGTCGCCATTGCTATTAGTCTGGGTGACCATGCGGCAATTACTCAGTCACTAATTAGTGGCAGAGAGTTATGAGACGAGGCCCATCTGTTTCTTAGAACCAGATCTAAGGAAGGTTCGCTGATCCACGCTGCAGTTATCCACAGTTATTGATTATCACCAGCAGTACCCACTTAAAGCTGTGTTATCATATGGCTGCTGCACCGGATGCCCCATCAGGTTTGTAACTACACTATATTGCCAAAAGTATTGGGACGTCTGCCTTTACACACACATGAACTTTAATGACATCCCATTCTTAATCCATAGGGTTTAATATGGAGTTGGCCCACCCTTTGCAGTTCTAACAGCTTCAACTCTTCTGGGAAGGCTTTCCACAAGGTTTAGGAGTGTTGATGGGAATCTTTGAATATTCTTCCAGAAGAGCATTTGTGAGGTCAGGCACTGATGTTGGACCAGAAGGCCTGGCTCTCAGTCTCTGCTCTAATTCATCCCAAAGGTGTTCTATCGGGTTGAGGTCAGGACTCTGTGCAGGCCAGTCAAGTTCCTCCACACCAAACTGGCTCATCCATGTCTTTATTGACCTGCTTTGTGCACTGGTGGCAGTCATGTTGGAACAGGAAGGGGCCATCCCCAAACTGTTCCCACAAAGTTGGGAGCATGAAATTGTCCAAAATGTCTTGGTATGCTGAAGCATTAAGAGTTCCTTTCACTGGAACAACCCCTGAAAAATCCCACACCATAATCCCCTGAAACACCTGAATTCAATTATTTGGAGGGGTGTCCCAATACTTTTGGCAGTATACTGTATGTACTGACCTGCAGTAAATCTTTAGGCCCAAAGACATTAGTCCTGACTGGCTGTTTGAAAGTAGTTGTCTGACGTTAAAGTTGAAGCTGGTGTAGTCGTTATTTACATGTAAGAAGCTGGAATTCAAGACAGCTGCAAATTCTATAGTAATGGATTGATTGACTTTCGGTTGAACCTCCACATTGCAGCTCTCTCAGCTGAGCAGCACTGGTGACGTTACTGCTGAAGTTGCCGAACTGTTAATTTTAATCACTTTTGGGATGAAAGCAAATGAAAACGAAGAAATAGTGATGAAAGAATGAGTAATTAGAGTCAGAGCGCTGTTGAGTGTTCTCCAGCAGACGTTACTGATCTCCACTGATATTCCTCCTCAGAGAGTGACCAAAGTCAGAGGAGCTGCTATGAATTCAGAGATGTGTCATGACTTCACAAAGACTGAGAGTCATGCTGTCTGTTTGAGATTTCAACCAGAGACACTTGGTTGTCACGCACGGCCATCTTGATCACATAATATGACAAATGGTGCACAGCTCAGCATTGCTCATAGGCTCAAAATCTGCTCCTCTTATGATTAATAACTGCATCAAAGCTACAATCGACCATCTGTTATGAATCAGTTACAGCAGGCTGGTCAGAGAAAGACGCAGTGAGTTTACTCTTCGTGATCGTCGCTCGGATTGTTTCATATCTTCAAAGGCAGCATGGGTAAATTGTGAGGCTTAATTAAAAAATGTGTAGACACGCTTATCTTTTTGAGTAAATTTAGAAGAGCTCGTGTGTACTTTGAGATCTGTGTTTGTACTTTGTGTGGTGTGGTGTGGGGTTGTTGCCTTTTGTTTGAGCCCACTATCGGGATGGAGGAGGGTGGGAGTCGAGGGTGGCGGGGACGTTGAAAAGGGCTGCGCACACAGAGGAACGAACACATGGAGAGGAGCTGCCATAGAGTATCCTGCTCTTACTGACAGACAAGAGGAACCTTCACAGTCTGGATGGGATAGCATCAACAGACCGACCAATTTGTCATGATTACAGCAGGTAAAGAAGAAACTATATTTAACTGACTGACAGGATTACAGGGACTTCAAACTCAAACAGTAATTAAGTTGGGAGATTTGGGTAGACTAAAGGGATTTCTTTGACTTTATATTGTTTTGTACATAAAGAATTATCTGAGTGGGCTTTAGTCACAGACATTATGTACAGGTAGCACTGTTGTTTGACTGTCCTTGTACTTCTTAGAACATTGTAAGATATGGCAAAAGAAAGGTGCATTTAAAAGTGCATGCTAATATCTGGGTCAATTTGGATACAGGGGAAGACTTGAACATGCTTTAAAGTCTGTATTCAACAAAATTCAAATGTTGGCTATCAAGTGAGTTTCAATTTTTAGTTTTTATTTGTTTATTTACCTATTGGAAACACTGTCCTTATCTGTATGTCTTCAGTCAATCTGCTTCATTATCTTGAGATTTTTTATTATTTCGTTCCTGAAGCCAGTAAGAAAAGATGCAGCATTGATAACGATAACAGCACCAGCTGTACCAGAAGCCTCAGTAACCATGTTTTGACCCAGCAAAGCAGATTCCTGCCTAAAGCAGCATCTGCCATGTCAGTTGTAATGAGACACATGGCTAGTGGTGGACTCAGTGTAGTCCAGTTATCTTGTAGTAGAAGCACACTGATGTCTGATGAACACACTTGAGTACATTTTTTTTACGCATGTGTTGTGGTACAATGACATTTGGGGAAACACAATGAATGTGTCTGTTTTGATTTTACCTACAATTATTTTCATTCAATTTATCTGATGATTCTTTTTTAAGATTTATTTTTTTTGGCCTTTTATGCCTTCATTAGATAGGACAGTGGATAGAGACGGAAACGGGAGAGAGTGGGGAAGGACATGTGGTGAACGCCCGAGGTCGGAATCGAACCCTACGTCTTAGCACTTGGGTCACGCGACATAACCATTAGGCTATTGGAGCGCCCTGATGATTCATTTTTAAGTAACCATTTTGTCTGTTTGTTGGGCAGTGGTGGTGATCAGTGCTAGTGGTTTGAGAAGCGAACTTGTAACCGGTGGGTCGCTGGTTCGAGTCCCCGGACTGGCAAGAGGTTGAGGTGGGAAAGTGAGAGCGACTGCTTGTCCCAGTCACCACCACTGTGGGCCCTTGAGCAAGGCCCTTAACCCCTGACTGCTCCCCGGGCACTGCTCCGCGGCAGCCCACTGCTCCTAGTATTTATAGTTAAGGTTAACTTTGAATAGGATGGGTCAAATGCAGAGAAGGAGTTTCCCCAAGGGGATCAATAAAGGTTAGAGAGATGTGGTAGAACGGGAGATTTGCATCATGGGTGTGCAGCTAACAACCTGATGCTATCATGTCAACATGGACCAAAACCTTTGAGGAATGTTTCCAGCACCTCGTTAAATCTAAGCCACGAAGAATTTGGGCAGTTCTGAAGGCAAAAGGGGGACCAAGGTGTACCTAATAAAGTGGCCAGTGAGTGTAGATTCTATAAAATGACTAATGAACAAATTGTTGTAACATTATTTTCATTATTACCTAACCACTTCTTTTTGTAGCCGTCCTTTAAAATGTTCTCTAACTAAACATATTTAGCCATACCATTTAATAATAATTAAAACAGAGAGCTAATGTCATATTTGCCAGGAGTTTAAACTGTTACTCTCAGGTATAAGACGTTGTGAGGTTCAGTGTTGCAATACAGAAGGTATAACTTGCAATGTACTTTATGTCGCATGCCAGAACTGAAGTATTACTCAGCTGTAGTTAAATTGCGCTGCATGATTTGCATTGCAACCACTAGGCCTGTTTGTATCTATGAATGCATTTGTAGGAGAGTATGCTTGTGCTCACTTGGATTTGCTTCTACAGAAAGTGTCCCTAAAGCACTTTGGATCAGCTCTGGTGTCCAAACAGTGCTGGCAACAAAACCTTGAACCCCGTGCTCAACTTTCACAATGGAAAAGCAGTATACATAGAATCACCATTGTCACTGGACACTTTTTCCCCCCACTACTATGATGTCAAATGCTAAGTGGATAATGGTATTTGCCAAAATTCTTGAATGAACTTCAAAATAAGAGGCTTAGAATTTGTCCATTTGGAAATCTGGGCCTCAGACAGCGGGAGGCATTATACAGCCAGTACAGTATAAACAGAGAAAGCTTGGTAATGGAAAATAGTTGAATCATTAACAATGGTGTGTTTTTTTTCCAGATGCAGTGGCAGCCCTGCAAAACACAACTGGTCTTGATTAGCAGCAGTGTGACAGTCGTTAACGTTGGCTCGGCCCGGTTTAAAAACAGCACTGTCTCAGGCTGAATTTAAAGACTGCTGAGTTTTTCCACATTATCGTCTAATTGGGTTTTAAGAGAGCGCAGTTCATTAACGGGCAAAAGAAAAGCAGCTTCGTGTAGACACAGCCTCCTTCTGAGAGATTCACCTCCTTCCAACCTGTGGATATTTGTATGTATCAGTGGCTTAAAGCTCAGAGTGTGTCATCCTCACCTTTCTTGATCTTGCGATGGAAGTTGATGACATCCACAGAGGCAGTGACAACGTTGGTTTTGCAGTGTCGAAACGCCGTGAGGCCGGCGGCTTCATCCATCAGCTTCATGGTCACACCTGTGACAGAGACACAGTTTGATTTTGTTAATATGCACAGTATAGCCAAGCAGGAAGATTAATAGATGTTTTCTTTTACTGCGCCTTGTTCTGAATATTTTTTGATTTCACAACTGGTCTATGGATTAATGTGTTTCATTCAACCTGAGAACAATTTGAATGTCATTTTACAACAGAGATAATGGATCTTATGTCCTTCATGAATAATCCAGTTATTCTGGAAAAGTTTGGACATGCCCATTGAAAACTTAACTCATTCTGTCAAAGAAGACCATGTGAAGCAGCTAAAAATTTGTTTTGAGAATGAACCAACATTGACTGACATACAGTTGTGCAACTAAGACTTCATACATTGACTTGTGGCCTTCTGCACTCCTGTCATCATCTGTGAAACTTCACTTTCACTATAAATACCTCCATTAATGGTAAATGTAACACCTAAATTGCAAGAATTCTTAGCCTTGTTTGAGACACTTTTTCATCTGTTTCAATGAGATGAGATTGTTCGATTTAAAAGCTAATGGGTTTCCTGATGCAATTAGAAAACTATCCTCCTGAAGCTAAATTATGAATGAGTCTGCTTGCCATTTCCTCAACATTAGCTTCTCGTTCAGACTCATTAGTCTGATGTGTATCAGAAGTGCTTCAACAGACTTTCATCCTGCATGATTTTCAGCTGACAGATGCTGTGAACATTCAATAGACTGCTGCATTATTAATAATTCACGGTTACCTCTTTAAATCAAAGCCTGTTGATCTACTGTAAACAACATATAATAAATACTGGAAACACATTTACTGTCCATCAAGCCCTCACCAGAACATCGACAGCATTACAAAAGTTGCTTAAAATGACCTCTCTTTACATTTTTCTCACAATCAAGCTCTTGCAGCCGTGCACATGATGACTTTCCTCTCTGGGTGACAAGACTGAAGTGGTGTAACACTGCTATACCTGCAAGAAAAGTCTAAGGAGGCGGTTGCCAGGCAACCAGCAGAAAGTCCATAAACTTACTGCTTCTGGCCAATATATAATCCTGGACATGACTCTGAGAAAAAACACAATGTGCTGTTGTTTGGACACTGTTGCAGATCAAACAAACAGGATAGAAAATGGTAATTGGTGAGCTTGGAGACATTTTGAAGAGAGCCGTGTTTTCTGTTGTTTACAGTCTTTATGCTCGCAGGAGCTTAAATGCATTTAAATTGGTGTTTAAACAATGCAATAATTTAAGTTCATGGTAAAGCAATAATACTTTACACTGATCAAAAATGAATTAAAAGCAGTATTTACAGTATGTACAGGTGGATTTTTATGGTTATACAGTGAGTGAGTAATTGTATTTCTTGCTCTTAAAGTGTGTAGATGATTTTAAATGTTTAACAATTCCATTTCTGTCATTTTGTAGAAAGATTTAATTGCATTTTTAACTAGGAGTATGTTTTTTTTTTGTGGCTAGTTTAGTTGGCAGTCACCTCTGTTTTTCTCTGTTTCTCTCTTAGGATAATTAATTTTGTACAAGGTATTTTTGTAGTGCAAGAGTTTCAGGTAAAAGGTTCAACTCAAGCGGTCCTGAGGATTCTTTTTTCGATGTGGACTACAAAGAGAGAAATTCTCAGAGCTTCAAGCTCTGAAACATGAGAGATGATATCAATCTTCTTATCTACATTGCAGCAAAAAAGCAATTAAACATATTTCCCAAAATGTTGAACTATTCCTTCCCTAAAAGTGCCTAAACCAGTTCTTAACCGTCAGAAAACAGATACACTGTACGGTGTTTTTGGAACAATCATAGAGAACACTAGTAAATTATTCATTTTCATGTTTATTTATGAGGACTTCTTGGTGTCTAGCTCAGTACGCTTGAAACAGTTACAGTTAGCTCACAGAGATACAGTAGATGCTTCTGTTTGTTATGTGACACCAATGTGTAAAACAATCCCATAGTAAGTATTCGTAACACAATACCCACAAAGACGGACAACACATCATTGATTTTTTTCTGCAGGAAATGTTCCAAGTAGGGGGAGCATGTGGCCACAATGTGATGTTAGCAGTCTTTATCAATGACTGCATGCTCAATGACCGCATTGGAATCCAATGTGAGTGAAATTAATGCAGTGGATATCGGAGACAAAACTACAAATGTTTAACTGCTGCCTTTCAAGCTGACAAGAGGTGAGTATTTGATTAAAGAAAAGACAGATTCTGGGTGAAGTATTACATTTCTTAATTAAAGAATCCATCAAAAAGTTTATAGAACACTGTCTGGCAAAAAAGATCTGAAGCACAAGAAAACACTTTGAGCAGGAAACCAAAGTTTACAGATTACATTAAACACATTCTACATCCATAATGGGGCAAAACTCAAACTGGACACCGATGAGTTCACAAATCTACACCTACAGTATGTCACGCATATAGCCTTGGCTTGGCTTGTTTCATGAGTAGAGGAACCAGTTGTTTTCTAACAGAAAGTAGGACATCTTGTATGGAGTGGGTGGGCTGGAGATGAAGAGAAGCAAAGGGAGAGTATGTCAGCTGCTTCTCATCTCTGAGAAAACACGACGGCATGTGTGTGCTGGTGAACATTTAGAGACAGTCAGATTCTCCGCGAGACACTCCAGTTGCCCCAGTCGTTCCCTCCGAGTTGCTTTTTGTATCTCTCATGTTACAGAAAATCAATAAGTGAGCTTGCTGATGGCTGATTCGGCTCCCAAAGGTTCCTACCATCTGCACTGTGTGGCTCTATTTATGACAGCCAAATGTGTGGGAGTACAAACAGAATGTGCTGCTTTGCTCCCAAATGCAGCATTCACTGTAAAAGTGGGCCCACTGAGTTGATTAAGAATTAAGCATGCAATTACTTTGACTTCCTTTTATGCCAAATGGTCGGAGCAACACACTTCATTTTGCTGAAAAAATACCCATATGTACAAGTACATTCTGTTCAGCTTAAACCTAATGTACACTGTAAAAAATAGGAGTAAAAATGCAGCTAAACTCTAACAGTAGTGTTCTGTTTTCTGAAATACAGTTAAAAAATGTAAAGTGTGAAGCTTTTTGGTGCCAAAAACAAAATTTGACACAAAACAACACAAAGAAGACACAAAACGACAAAAACAAGACAGTAAATGACACAAACGAAACACAAAGCAACACATAACAACACAAATGAAGCACAAAATGAGACAAAACAACAAAAACGAGACACAAAATGACATAACCGAGACACAAAACAACACAAACGAGACACGAAATGAGACAAAACAAACAATACGAGACACAAAACAACACAAATGAGACACAAAATGACACAAAACAACAAACACAAGACACAAAACTACAAAAACGAGAAACGAAACAACAAAATCGAGACATAAAATTACATAACCGAGACACAAGACACAAAAAGACACAAAGCAAACAATACAAGACACAAAACAACATAAATGAGACACAAAATGATACAAACAAAAAACAAATATAGAAACAAAATGACACAAAACAACAAATAAGAGACACAAAACTACAAAAATGAGAAACAACGCGACAAAAAAGAGACAAAAAATTACACAAACGAGACACAAAATTACACAACACAAACAACACGAGACACAAAACAACAAAAACGAGAAACGACGCGACAAAAAAAGACAAAAAATTACAAAAAATTACACAAACGAGACACAAAATTACACAACACAAACAACACAAGACACAAAACAACAAAAACAAGAAACAAAACAACAAATATGACACAAAACTACAAAAATGAGACACAAAACAACACAAAAGAGACAACAAATGACACCAAATGACAAATACACACAAAATGGCAAAAACAAGACACAAAATGAGACTAAAGGAGACACAACAACATAAATAAGGCACACAAATACAAAGATCAGTGTAGTTACAGTTGCAGTATTAAACAATAAACCTCATATTCTCCTGCAAAGTCATATTATCAGTTATACAGTAACTAACTGTTTAATTAAATACAATTGTAAAACTGTAAAAACACAGTAAAACACTGGAGACTACAGCTGCAGGTATTTTACTGTACAGGAAAATTTACAGGAACATTTGTTACAGCGTGTATTTATTAGGAGGCACAGAATGCACTTCACGTAAATTTCCAACAGCATGTTTCAAGAAACTCTGACTTTAACATGTAAATATGAGTCCAATTTTTGGCTCCAAACAACAACAAAAAAACATTGTTTGATGAAGTATAAAACGCTCTCTGATTGAGGCTGAAGATGTGGCCACAGTTCAAAAAGGTGACAACGACATGTCAGGCTTAAACTGTGTGTGGAGAAGCATTTTCCAAAACCCATCTTGTTGTTGTTGTTTTTTTACCTCCCCTCATCTCCACTATGTTGTGAAAATTGATGGGATCTCACCTAAGATTGAAAATTTCCCCTGGGAACGAGGCAAGGCAGCTCCTCAAAGCCTACAATGTTCGTGTCTGAGCATGTAACACTTAATGGAGATGGATCACGACCTGGACAAGATGATGAAATTGAATGTAAACGCAGCATTACATTGAAGTTTTAGACCTTTTAACCTGAGCTGCTTAGAGTGGCCTCCCAAATGAAATTTCCTCACTTAAATTCAGACTGACTTTAAAAACAGAGTAAGCTGAGATGAAATTAAATGGTTACCAGGAGGCAGTTGGTGCTAAAACAAACTCAATTAGTAGACCTTAGAGTGGCCATAATCAATACATTTAAATGTATTTTAGATTGAAAATGTCACAAAAGACTGCTTTTATGCAAATGGGGTCACTTGTAATTGCCCAACCCTGCAATTTAATCACAGCTCTACAAATCTTTATAACAACTTCAAACCTTTATTTTGTTTTTTCTGTAACTTTCACTCTCACAGATTACATCAGTTTTGTTTTCAGCCGTACCAAGCAGCTGTTTTCAGAGGAAAAACCTGCTACCTGCTCACCACCATACATCAGGCAAACTTAGCAACCAGCTGGTAATTACAGTAAAGCTTTTAGCTGCTAAAAAGCCAGATATTCACCTCAGGAGTTTGCAGAATAAAGAGAGAGAACATCAGACTTACAGTATTGAGATTACAGTGTGCCTGCTGGCAAGAAACGCAATTACGAATGAGGGATAATAAAGGTACTCTGTGTCTGTTCGGTATGTAAATGAGCAACTAGTTCTCTGTGTCAACTTAAAAGACGATATGTCAATTTTGTTTCTAATTTTTATGTAAATTGTTGGATTTTAAACTTTTGACCTTTGGAACTCAAAAAAACACGTGGGTTCAAAAGACATGTTCTTAAAAAAATAAAAGACCAAAATTACAGCATTTTCAACGGTTCTTGAACTAATCATCTGTGACGTGCGACTCTGTCAGTAAAATTAATCAAATCTGAGCCTAAAATCATGATATTTTATCAAATTAACTTTATTCAACTTGACTCAAAAAAAATCCAAAATTAACTGTTTGCTCTAAGCAGCAAATTCTGGGACTTTTTGGCTGAACTGCAGGCTGTGTTCACAGCAGATGGTATTGTATTCGTAACCCCTGTGGGCACCGTGAAGAATGTTGTACGTGTTAAGTCAATTTTTGTTTTTGTTTTTTCCCATTAAAAAAAAAATCAAAGAAATTAAACTTCTTTTTTTTTAAATGATTTAGAGCATTATACTTCTGTTATTCTGCACAGAAGACATGTTTGATTTTTCTCTACTTCTATCCATTGTAGTGTTGTTTCATTAGAGGTGCTGGACTTTATATTGTAGTGAAAAATGGACCAGTGGTGAGTAAAAATGTTATAGGTTATGTATCCTTTTAATAACTTGACTGAAGCACAAATTTCAATTTACTGTACTGTGGGCTGGTCTCGTAACCCATAATAATAAAGTCTACTTCCGTATTGCTACTATTGAATAACACTGAGCCAGCTTTGTAACTGTCTTCTGAGTCATTCCATGCCAACTCACCTAGGGCCTCCCAGTTGAGGTCATGCAAAAACCTTTACCGAAACCATGGAATCTTACAAAATCCCACAGCTCTACTCCAAATACTTTTTGAGTGAAAATTTTAATTTAAATCAACATAATACACCTGACAATTAAAGCCATCAAACGTGATATTAAAGCCACTGAAAACTATGGAAAATGTATCATTTAAATAATGGAGTAATATAACATCTTTCATTTTTTTTATATATTTCCAATGGATATGAAGACATTCCCTTCAAAAAGTTTCAAAGAAATCAAACAATCCTTCCTGAAAAAAATACTGTTAAAATGTCATAAAAAGTGGATTCTCCAGCTCCGAAGCTAATTTTAGGAAGATCTGTGGCAGTCAGTTTTTGATGTAGCACCAAATGACATTTAGATATGACAAAACTAAGTTGTTTCTACCCACAACAACAATTTGGTTGGAATTGAGTGAATATTAGTGGAGATATGAATTTCCAAGAAAATCCAAGATTTTTTGTTTTGATGATAAATTATACATTTTTATTATTTTAATTTCTGTTAATAAATAAATAAATCAGCATAAACTGTTGACATGATTACAAGTTCAATCTTTTTCTTGAGGTTTCTGGATATTCAGTAAAAAATCAGCCAAATCCTGTGAAAAAAAAATCAACTGGTGAGGCTCTAAAGATGCTTTAAAAGAATCGCTGAAGTGATCAAATTTAACAACGAGGGCCAATTTTCCAAAATTCATAACTCAAAAAGTATTAGGTTTAGGTAGAAGTTTCTGCATGATTTTTTCCTAGGTGGGTTGGCATGGAATGACTCTTCTGCCACAAACTGTGGAAAACTGGGCTCCAATGAACCAACTATCTGTGAATATCATCTCTTTCTCTGAGGGAATGTTTTCTGGACAATGCGTCTTATCATTTACAATTTTAACAGGAATATCTTAATGGTATTTTTTTAGTTACTGAATGTTTTATTCAGGGGTGCACAGTGGCTCGGTTGTTAGCACCGTTGCCTCACAGCTAGAAGATCCCCGGTTTGTGTCCCGGTTAGGATGCCTGGGATCTTTGGGAGTTTGCATGTTCTCCCTGTGCATGCGTGGGTTTTCACCGGGTACTCCTGCTTCCGCCTGCTGACGTTAATTGATTATTCTAAATTGTCCATAGGTGTGAATGAGAGTGTGCTGGGTTGTCTGTCTCTATGTGTAGCCCTGTGATAGACTGGCAACCTGTCCAGGGTGTCCCCTGCCTTCGCCCAAGTCAGCCCCCCCGCAACGCTATAGAGGATTAAGCGGTGTAAAGATAATGGATGGATGGATGTTTTATTCAGATCGTCTTAATTACAAAAACACTGTAGTATTGAATTAGCACATAATCTCACATAAGTGTCTGTAACAGGCAAACATCCAGACATCAGGCTCAGTTTAAATTTCTTCTGAATGGTAATATTTTATTTTGCACTGAAAATGTCTTGCTTTTAAACATTATAATTCACTAACAATTATAACGGACACCTGAAAGTAGAGTTGAATTGAACTCAGCCAGGTAATGTGCAACAAGCAAGATATTGCAAGTGCATTTTCTAAACAAATATGTGTTTTTTTATTGTCTTCATCTTACAGTATTGCCACAAAACAGCACCTCATACAGCCACGGAGCAGCTGATAAACTCCAATAATATTAATCCCTGAAACACAGTGACCCAGCCTTTTGGAGCTATCATTTCATTTGATCTTCCATTTGCGAATATTAACCTGCAAGAATTAGATTATGTTTTTATCCTGTTCTTCTGTAACGGCATCAGGGCTCTTAATAGAATGAAATAATCTTTAAGAGGTCATTCAGGGTAAATAAAGCAATCATATGGGATGAAGAGCTGCTCCGTATGCTGAGGTATGAAGCGAATGCTAATGTGCTAAATGACTGACCTGGAACAGTCAAGCCCCAGTTTGCTCATAATCTTCACTTTACTGCGTTACCTCCAAGACTTCCTAAGAGTAGTTATGAGTAGTTAGAAGTTTGCCATTTGACAATATGCTTGTAAAGCTGGAGTCAGGCGTCATGGCTGAGCTGAAAGGCAACCACGCACAATAACAACATTTTGTAGCTTATTTCTCTCAGTCACTTGTCACATTGTGGTTAAAAGCTTCCATGAAATGGTTCAGTAGCCTTTCTTATTATCAGCAGTGCAGTGATTATACTGTGGATTGTCTTTGCTTCAGAGAGAAATATTTTTTTTACATTGCATTAAGTTGTTAAAAGGAAATAAAGGACAATGTGAATGTGGTGCACTGAGGTCTAAATTTTAGGTTCACTCAAGCCTTCTATGAGTGTGCTAACCTCTCTTATTAACATAGCGACATATCAACATAGTGTCACTGGTGAAGAAAGTGGAGCAAATACCAGTCATTTTTCTCAAGAGTGGATACAAACCAGAGCTAAAAGAAGAATAAAAAAATTGGCTTTTATCAGATGGACAGAAACACAATTGAAAATGAATTATTTGTCTGCTGGATGTATAAATCAGCAGTGGGTTTGCTAATGTTAGCCATAACAACTTCAGTGGGTATTGAATAAAGTCAAACATAATGCAGTATGCAGTGCAAACATATTGCTTACTAGACATGGTAAACTTTGTGTGTACCTGGAATAATAAAAACTACATCCAGTAGGAGGCA
>OMNN01100274.1:13808-25790 GCA_900302755.1 Chromis chromis | reverse complement strand
GAAGGTATTTGACATGTCACAGTTGGTAAAGCTCAGCTGTAAATAATATAATAAATCAGACTTTAATGGTTTACTGGGGCATTTGAAAAGCATAGAGCTATCATTGATGTTATTAGTAACACCTGTGCTTTTCCTACTATGACAACTCAGAAATGTTGCTCTGAAAAACTCCCTTTCATTATCATGTACTATTTTTGGATGATTTATTTAATGTCAGGCAGTAGGGGAACATGCCTAACACGAGTTTTCACAGATCAAGTGACATTCATATTTCTTGTTTTTGTCTGTTCAGCACTCTAAGCCTGAAAAATTTCAATTTACAATGTGGCTTAGATAGTTTATTATTGGAATTGTTGATTATTGATGGGTAATTGCTTAGCACATGGTAAAAGTACTTAGGATAAAAAGTGAAATTCATCACACAAGCAGAGTGGCTGCTGATATTGTGATTATTGACAGTATTGTGCCATATGCACAGCATTTCAGTTTACTTTATATCAATATGTCATGTTTTATATACTGTGTTTGGGTTCTTAAAGGAATAGTTTGACATTTAAGGAAAGGGGTGTCATGTTTTTCATATCAGAGTCAGACTGGACTCTTCTTGTCTAATAAATATGAAGCGGAAGCCAGCAGTCAGTTAGCTTAGCTTAGCATAAAGAACAGAAACAGAGCAAATAGCTAGCTCTGTCCAAAGGTGAAACTTTGCCTACTAACGCCTCTGAAGCTCACTAATTAGCATGTCATATCTCATTAGATTAATCTGATTTTACAGGGGTGTATGTGACCTCAACATATTGAGGAACATGACAATGGCCCAAGATGTTGATTTGACCTCCAAACTTCCTGGACCCCATTCTGATCAAGCATCAACAGGATGCAGTGGAACAAGTTTGATTGACAGAGGCCCCACTGCACAAGCCAGAGTACCCAAAGGATCCACTGCCAACGTCCTGGTGCCAGACCCCATAGGACACCCTGAGAGGTCCTCTTGTCCATGCCCAATGGTTCAGAGCATTTTTGACCACATAAGGGGGACCAACACAATATTAGGCAGGTGGTCATAATGTTATGCCTGATCGGTGTATGCTCAAGTGTAAAATTTAAATAAGGTAAATGATGTGCCTTATATAGTAAAACCATAATTAAACAAAAAATATAGTATATCGTGTGAATTAGTGAGCTGTTGTGGTGCTGCAAGGCAAACCCTGTTACCTTTGGGAACAGACCCACGCTTGCTGTTTCCGCTTGTTTTTACACAATGCTGTTTCACTTTTACCATACAAACATGAGCACATTATCAGTATGCAAAACAATTAAGCCTATTTCCCAACAGGTTGAAGTATTTCTTTAAAATACTCAGAACAAAGCTCACAAACAGGCAAGTGTTGTTAGGCAAGTTGGAATTCTGCCCTTATTATTTCTATGTACATTTTCCTGCACCAAACCATATAAGCTTGAATGCTAATTGTAGTTCATCATTGACAGATTATATGTAGCAAGTAACACCTCGTATTAAAGTGTGCGTAATTATTAGGTAGCTTTATTTCCTTGGGTATAATGGGCCAAAAAACTGACTTAACTGAAATTATACAGTCAAAAATAGTTAAGTACCTTTCAGGTGGGCTCTTGAAATGGCTAAACTATTGAGGTGTGACCACTGGACAATCAAATGTTTTGTTACAGTTAGTCAGCAGGGTGGCAAGATATTCCTAGAGAACAAAGGGTGCAAATGAACAGCAAAACACTTGAGAAAAGTTAAACATGAAGCTATCAGGAGCCTATTATCCTCCAGTGCTGCCTCATTCTAGAACAAAACCGTACCTGGAGTCTCCAGAAGTACAAGCTGTCAAGTGCTTGAAACACAACCACCCCTGAATAAGACTCACAAGATGAAGCGTCAAGATTGGACCAAGAAATACTTGCAGACTGATCTTTCAAAGGATTTATGGACAGATGAAAGGGAATGAGAGAGACTCTTGATGGAGCAGATTGATGGACCTGTGACTGGATCACTAATGGACACCACTTCAAGTCGGGCGCCAGCAAGGTGGAGGAGTGGTTCTGGTGTGGGCTGCTTATCATTAATGATGAGGTAGTTTGACCTTTTTGGGCTGAAAATGGACCGAAAATCAACATTCAAACCTACTGCCAGTTTCTGGAAGGTACATTCTTAAAGGTTGTAGTACAGGAGAAAGTTTGAAGCTTTCAAGAAGGCCTTGGGAAGCCAGCAAAGGCCTTAAATATGACTGAATAATGACCTGGTTTTCCTTTTACATGCCTTAAATCCCACTGAAAACTTGTGGACCCCTTTCAAACATGAGTTTTACAGTGGGTGAAGATAATATACCTCTTGGAATAGCATTTGGGAGGCTTCAGTGGACAGAAGGCTAATGGCAGTCGGGTTAAGGTTAAGGTTAAGGGTGGCTGTGGTGCTCACCGACATATTGTATTACCATTTTAGTACACATACTCTAAAACTGGAGAATTAACAACTGTGTACAATTCTTTTGTTTGTTGCTTAACCTTTTTTTATTATAGGCAACTTTTCCTTTGGTAAAACTCATGTTCGAGACTCAATAACACAAATCCAGAGGAACACAATTTGCCTGATAACTGTGCACGCTTAATTAGCTCGTACGAGTGGTTTTCACTGTCCCAATGCTGAAATAAGCATTTTTTTCTGGTCTAAAAATCAAATCTAAAGTTGCGAAACAACCTATTTGCTGGCCTGATATTGATTGTGGCCTTCAAAGCTGTATTAGTAGATTAGTAGTAATAGCAGATTTCTACAAATGCATTACACAGAGGGAGGCCTCGCTGTTATTGCTCCAAAAGACCATTTTGTTTTCTTGTTCTTTCCTTCCTCCCTTCATTCTCCTACATTCCTCCTTGATCGTTCAATACTTTCTCCATCTCTCAGAGAGATGTCTCCGCGGCCGTGCTCATTAATTCAAGAATGTACTGCTGGTGAAGGCACTCGCACTAACTGTAGTGGAGGACTGCAGGGATACGTCCACAGTGAACATGGGTACACATAATTATATGAACACACATAAGCAAAGAAGCTTGACAAAAAATTATCTACTAAAGTAATCTGATTACTATGAATGGCACCTTCCTTCAGTAGTTTTGAAAATCATTCAAGTTTTCTGGATTTTGGAGGTGAGCAAACACAAAACCACCCGAAGCACACTGTCAACTTGAAAATCTCCACCAGACTATGTTTAGAAAGTAATGTACTCAACACTGCATGGACACACATCCTCTCAGGTGCACATACACACTGCCACCCACACACACACATACGGGGAAGTGGTTTTGAATTCACGGTGTGTCCAGTAAGTGCTGATAATGAAGCTGTCTGCGGTGATCAATAAAGATCAGCTCTTGTCACTTCTTGCTGCTCCGGCCCTCACTGCCTCCCTCACCAGCCTTATCTCAGTCCTCCCTCTCCGGTCCCCTCTGCCCCTCCTCGCTTCTCAACTAATTTGTGGTTGCTCCATCATCGCTCACTCTCCTCCTCCATCTCCACCAACGCCATCGGCCTGGAAAATTTTGTGGTCCAGCTAGACTCAAACAGAAAGTTCCTGCCTGTAGGGTATTGCTTTTTTGAGCTGCCCACAGATGACTAAAGATGAATGAAACGTAACATATTAAAAGGAATTAAGGAATGTTTTAATAATGTTTGGGTAAATGGGCAAATGTCTGATGTGCTAATCCTTGAACGCTTTTAGAAGATCAAATGTGAGTTTGCAAATTTAGTTCAGTGAATACTAACCTTAAACCTGCAGTGTGGAGTTTTTGTCTCCCCCTTCTTGCACTGAGAATATAATCCTTACGTCTTAATACCAAATCTTTTTATTTTTGTCTGGAGTATCAGAAACTTTCCTTGGACGTGTCTTAGTTTTTCTGACTCCACCACACTCCTGGCTGCTGTAGCCGACACCATCATTGCTGCTTAGTGGCGTAATGGACCGTATGTGATCCGTGATGCGTGATCCATCCAAACCCCCGCTCTTGGTTTTGGCATGCCTGTGAACCGCGGAGGGCAGTTCTCCACCAAGTTCAGTGTCTTTTCCCGCAATTCCAAAGGAAGTGATTCGAAGCCGCACTAAAATGTAACCAGACACGCTCCACCTCTCCACCAAGGTTCTTGCAATTCGGCTTGGTAGTAGTTTTTTGCATAATCCTGCTTACAGACAAACAAACAGACAAATTGCACTGAAAACATACCTCCACTTCTGTGAGGGATATTCACTGACTCTCAGTGCAGAGTTTAAACCTCTTAATCAGTATTGTATGAACTTGTTTGATTAGGGATTGAACGCAATGGACATATTTTTCTACATAAAAGTCTGCATTCCAGCTTTAACATTATTTACGTTGACATCCATCATTATGGTTCTGATATTGCCAGATTCCACAGAATCCAAGATACATTAATCTACCTAAATGGTTTATTCTTAATATTCTTAATATTCAAAATGTGCATATTATTATCATATTGAAAGATGGAAGGTCTGGATCACCAGTGTAGCCTGAAAAACAAGATACAGCAGTATGGCTAGCCCTTATAATGACCAAGATAAGAGCGTAAAAGTAAATGTACTGAAATTACCCTGAAAATAGCCTGGGGCTCATAGGGTTAACGCAGTTTTAATGAAACCAGATGGTGCAGCTTTAAGTAACAATCCTGTTGACTGTAATAACATTTTACTAATGTTTTAAACAGGCCCATTAACAAAATCACGTTGTTATAGTCATCATTAAAATTATTTCCCTTTTCAGTCTGGGAAGCTAGTTCTGAATTTGTCTTTCCTCTGACATTATTTTTTTTCCTTCACATTTTGCAAAGGACAGAAATTATGGATAATTTCTGATGCATTTACTGTACTCAAAGTCGAAAAAACCTCCATCTCCATGTAATTAAACTGGTAAGCACTTTACTCCTGCTGATAACATTTTAAAGTGCATATGTCCTGCCGTCAGTCCAGCTTAATTATGTCTAACTTTTAAGGTCGTAATTTGGCTTACAGGTGCAATATATGAGATTTTGTAGCATTATTCAGCAGCACACATGTATAACATACGTAAACATTTGGTGGAGTAATGGCGTCACACTCCTGTGTTTGTTGTAATCCGAGCTACATTATTCTTTTCTTTGGCTGGCCATTTGTGCATGTTAGTGCATATGAAGCCCTCCCCTTGAAACTGTTTGGCCTTATTAACGGACTGAGAGTGACCTCCTCTGTTGGTGTCTTTGTAGATCCAGTGTGTGTGTGTCTGTTTCCACACATGGGTCTGCTCCGGGTCCACGAGCCGAACATCCAGTGGTGGGTCTGACCATGTGGTGGAAACAAACATGGAGAGACAGGTGAAGTAAAGTTAATCAAGTTGCTCAACTCATTACGACCAATCAATGTATTTTAAAATGCTAGTGTTGGCTAATGGTTGTGGTTGGATTATTTTTGTCGGCCCTCGAGTACACAACCTCTTTGGTTGTAAATTAAATGTAAAAGGATGGGGAGGGGTGTGGCTGACCTGCCTGTTGGTTTTTCGACCTGAGATGCTGGTGCGCTAGCGACATCCAGTGCTTTAAGGCAACCAATCTAAGCCTTAGTTTCAAGTCACACTTTCACACGTGGGGCCCATTTTCCAGGTATGATGTTTAGAAAAGCAATTAGAGAATCAGCAATGGCTTGTAATTATTGATATTCTAAAACCGTCGCAGATTACTACATTAAAAATGCTGTTGTGTTTTGAATTTCAAACAAACTAAAATCAAATTAATGACGGTGCCATCGGTACCCAGAAAGACCAGCCAGTTCTAGTTTCTAATGTCAAGCAGCTGCACTCTTACATCTATTTCCTTAATCTTCCTCCCTCTCTCCTCCTCCTCTTCCTCCTCCTCTTCATGCTCCCTGCGCCCTCCCTCTCAGCTCTCAGTGAAGATCTCGCTTGATTGCTGTGGTTGATGGCTGTGAGGAGAGAAGGAAAGAGGCGAGATGGAGAGGGAAGATGATCGGGTGCGGCAGAGAAATGATGGGGTGCTGTTTGCCCCCTCGCGCAAATTTTGGATTTAGGGTTTTTCAGATGTTCACACCACCGCAGCTGCGAAATGGATGAGAGAGAGAGATTTGGGAGAGAAATGGAGAAGTAGAATGAAAAAGTGAGAAAAAATAACAAACCGACATAAAACCCAGAGTGGTAGCAAAAATAATAATAGTTGTAGCAGACACTGCAATTTTTGGAGGTGGTAGTGGAGGTTGGGGATGTTTTCTAAGCTGCTGCTGTTGCTATGGTTGTAGTTGTAGCAGTTTGTGCAATCTTTTGTCGGTATTTTTGCTGGTCGTATTGCTGTTGTGTAGGTGGTTGTTATTGTTGATGCCTCAGAAGAAGTAGTTTTGGTTGCAGGTAGTGGGGATTCTTCTTCTTCCTCTTGGATGCCTTTATTGTTGTGGTTGTCGCCCTTGTTGTTGCATTCAGTTGTTGGCAGTCTTTGCTTTTTCATGAATGTCTTGGTTGTTTATATTTGTTGTATTCGTTGGAGCAACTGTTGTCATAGTCGTGGTGGTTGTTGTTGCTGTGACTACTATTTTTCATCCATGTTGATCCAGCCAGCTGGCTGCTTATTCTGTGGCCCTGTGTCAACAGATAGGCCTGAGATGGATGCCCACTGGTCTTTTGTTGAGGAGGAAAAAAAAAGACCCTCACTAATGCCTCCCCTCCCTTTAACATTTTCTGTTTCTCTCTTTTTTTTTACCGTCTCCCTCGGCCCTTTCAGTCTTTCTGCTGCTGTGATTTGTGGCAGCAGGCAGTGATAGGGGAGGAGGTAACTGCAGGGTAGACTTGTATTAAAGGAGGGAAAGAAAAAGAAGGGATGGAGGGAGAGGCGTGGAGGGACACAGGGCACATCGCTGGGTAAATAAAGGGATGTGAGTTGGGTAGTAGCAGTTTGTCAGGCCAGACACACTGTGCCAGCATGTGTGTGTTCCTCTGTCTGTATATATGAATGTGTGAGTGTGTGGTTGTGTGTGTGCGCAGACCTGTGCTAAGTCCGTAAATCTGCATGATGCATGTGAGCGTTGTGTGTGTTTGTTTGTGCCCGTGATAACACACATGCTCTGCCGTGAAGCTCCTCGCAGATGGACTGCTGCAAACACACAGCAGACCTCATTCATATTAATGAGAGAAATCTATACAATGAAAATTTAATGCCAACAATTTGCGACACGGTGCCCAGTGTATATCAGGGCGCACAATTAGTGGAGGAATTGGTATGGATGAGTGTGTAGGGTATGTACAGATGGGTGACAAATTAAAGTCAAACGCTGGTGTATTGCTAAAGTGTTGGTCCACCAACAGCATCAGTGCATAGATTCTCTGTGAAGCTCCAGTGGAGAGAGAAACAACCTTATTTCTAAAGATATTGCGCTCTTTTTCTTTTAATGATTGTGGTGGGGAGCGCTGTTTATCAAATGGCAGCAGAATTTACCATAGATATTCATGTTGATACAGAAATGTGGTAAAGCGATAGCATGTACATTTTCACAAATGCAGTACATAACTACAATTTTGGGGTAGTTAAATTGAGTATTTACGTTTTTGCTACTGCTTAATATGCCTATGTACTTTATATGCACCACTAGATTATTTCTTAAAACGGTCTGTACTTACAGGTCAACATTTCTATATATGGTACATGTGATCAACTTATAAAATATGATGTATTGTTAGAGATAAAGCTACCCAACACAACGTAAAGCAGTTCAGTTTACTCCACAACAACCAGCTGTGATATCAAAATACTGCTTAAGTGTTGGTCCATCAGTTCAGACATTCTAAGTATGATACTGTAACACTCTGAAATGGCTACCATGCCCATTGAGTACACTTACTTTTGATACTTTAAGTACATTTTGCTGATAATACATTTGTTCTTACAGTGTGGTTAAATCAAATTTGGATTCAAGGACTTTTAGTAAGTAGTAAAAGCTATGAGTCTGTCTTCTACCACTGGTTTGTATACTTCATACACTAAAAATGGGTTTGATAGTGGAATATTCTGTCGATCACTGAAATGAATAATTGATTTGTACAATTGCTAAATGACTCTTATTTGGTTAACAGCGTTTTTATTTCGCTTGAGGTTGTTTAAGGCATGTGGAAACTAACAATGAAGATAATAAAGCTGCTCATTGTGTTCTTTTGCAATATGCAGTGTGTGCTTTTGTGATTTGTGAGATTTGCTACTACACGTAATGACACACTTTACTCCAGTATGCTTGATTCCAATATATAAGAATATAAAAAAATAAAAATAAAAAAAAAAGATGCAATGAAGTCAAACATCTAGACGATAATTAAATTTGTTTGTTTGTTGTTTGGTCTTTGACTTTTATTGATTATTGTTTAATCTTTGAAAGCCCTAGACATGGAAGAATAGCGGATCGGTTCGCAGGACCAGACGACATTACGCATGGTGGTAATGTAGTGAAACGCACTCTGATATTGACTATTTTTCTCTTAATGTGACCATAATTTACTAAATTAACATTGTGCTGTACTGAAGAAAACTTGAAACTTAACAGTTGAGATCATCACCTTGTTGTGAAACTGTTTACTAAGGTTACAAATCAAATGAGAATTATGGTCTTTTCCTTAGAGACTTCTATACAATGGAAGTCGCCCCCTGCTGGCCGTCGGAAAAAATGCAGGTTTAAAGCACTCCATCTTTTATATGCAATCTGTGGTTGTCACTACCTTGTCTCTGACTATCCAACACAAATGCCAAAGATCTCTCTATATAATTCCTTATGACCTGTTGCTGCACTTGCCACCATCATTCCACCTGTTGTTGTGATTGGCCAGTAACTCAAGAACTTACAGCAGCCACAGTACCTTCAGTACTTGTATAAAAACAAGCACTGTCACATTTTTTTGGAATTTTGGCATAAGCTTTGTATCGCAGTATCGGTTCTTGTGACATCCCTAGTCCCAAGTACCATAGACTGACAGCAGCAGTTGAAGTGTCACAGCAACTGGGGCAGAAAATACTGAAAAATGTCTATCAGTGTTTCCCAAAGCCCAAGATGACATCCTCAAATGTCTTGTTTTGTCCACAACTCAGAGATATTCAGTTTACTGTCATGGGGGAGTGAAGAAATCTAAACTATTGACAATTAATCCATCAGTCATTGCAGCTCTACTGTTAATTGATTCTACATCAAGACTTTGGGTGAAATGAAGATCAGAATTTGACCTCAAGCTGCTCTAATGTAAGCTTCTATCTGTAGGTTGTGCATCTGCTTGTGTTATATGTTGGGTTTTAGTACATTTTCCAGTTCCATTTCTTTCCCATAAGGCCTCAGCCATGTGTCACTGAATCACCACTTTCTCCCCTTCTCTGTGCAACAATAGAACCAAAAATAAACTGTCAGAAAGTTACTCAGATGAAGGAATATGAACAGAAAATATTGTGCGTGCGTGTGTGTGTGTGTGTGTGTGTGTGTGTGTGTACGTGTGCGTGTGCGTGTGTGATTGTGTAAGCATCCCACCTGCGTTTGTTCTCGCCGATGTGTCAGACCACGGTACGCTTATGCAGTTATTTGGCAGTGATGGTCGCTCCCATGTCAAAACACACGCGCACGCACACACACATGCACGCCCGATCCCCAGTCCAACATCAGTGTAAATGAGACAGGAGGACCAGTCTTACACTGCGTGCACACAGCACTCCGTGTCACTGTCACTGCAGGAGGAGCGAGGGTGAAGAAGCAGAGTCAACAAGATAGAAAAAGGGAGAGAAAAGAGAGCGAGGAAAAGGGAGGGCAGAGGAGTGGATACTGCTCATTGCCATTGTTATTCCCCCCTGAAGAAAATGGCTACCTCCATTAAGTCACTAATGATCCCTGCATTGTGCCATGGCAGTGTCGGGAGAGAGGCACCAAAATGTCTGAGCGAGAGAGAGAGAGAGAGAGGGAGTGCCGGGGAGTGATGCAGAGCAGAGGTGAAATTATGGAGTGAGTGATGGAGAGCGAAGGCAACGGGGAAAGACAGAGGAAGGGGGGAAACGAGGAAGTAGTAGAAAAGTAAGTGGGAAAAAAGTGAGGGAGTGATAAATGAAAGAAGTCTGGAGTGGAGTGAAGGATGGCGCTGCGGGGGGAATGTGAATGCATTTCCAGCATGGTACAGCTTCCTTACGTGGCTTCTCTTCCTTTCGGTACCGTGCCAACGCCGGCATCTGATCCGTCATGTCGCACCGCCGCCGGAGCATGACATTAATGGACATGCGTGGTACCGACAGGCACATGAGAGCAGATACACGGACGTACGCTCATTCACACATCCAGTCAGAGCCACTGAGGCGCTGTATGAAGAGACATGCAAATACATTTTTCAGACAGGCATATTGGCCCTCGCATGCTCACGCACACGACACACCGAGCATAAACATATGCATCACGGTCATGGCAGACCTATAGGAAGAGGCAGCTGTGTCACTGGAAATTAGTCTTGAAGATGAAGCGGCGCGAACGCTGAGGCTCACTCGCTTGAACTTGAGCGAGTTTCGTGTGCTTGACTACGCTCCAACTCACCTGTGTGTTTGCAACTCCCCAAAATATCCTCAAATTAATCTCCTCCCTCCACGCCTCAGTGAACACTGTAGTCGTGCAGCCCCATCCTCAAGCCAATCACCGGGGAGATCTGCTTATTGAAGAGCGGGCGAATGCCACATCCAGTTGTTTGATTTGAATTTGAATTTTAAAACATCTCCCTCATTACATTTTCCATTATTTAATCAATTATTCATGAAATCCACAAACGAGCAAGGGCGCTCGGATGCCGAGCAAACACTTGGACAGTCCTGAACTTGATTCACTGTTTCTCCTTCATAACCTCCAAGTATATGAGCCCCTGCCTCGTCGACAAGTGTCTCCTAAGGACACTCAGAGACGGAGAAGGAGGAGGAGGGAGATGTTTGACAGGAGCGAGGGCTGCCACAGACAAAGAGACAGTTAGAGGGATGGTAGCAGAAGCAGAAGGGGATGCGGAGACGGGTGGCAGATGGAGGAAGATGAGAAGTGGGGCGGCTTGGGAAAGGCAGAAGGATGGAAGGGAGAAGAAACGGAGAGGAAGGGAGATGCAGACACAAAGAGGAAGGAAGACAGACGGCAAGACAGAGGGCGAAACCGAGTTAAAGCAACCAAAGCAACCAGCAGCATCTGTGATCAGTAATATGCGTCCAATGTGTAGAGTAGCAGCCGTGCTCGGGCCCTGGATATGTTACATCGCTGCCACCCATAGCAAAATACTACACCTCATGGAGCGGGATATTGGGCTTAAATAATAAAAGAGATCACTTATTTTCCCCTTCTCTACACATCACAGTCTGTCCCCGTGTTTCCTCATCCCTCTCTCCGTGTCTCGGTGCCGGCAAGATAAATAAAGACATGTAATGAGAAATCTCAGAACATTGTGAAAAGCGGCCATTGTGTTCTTATATTACCAGCTGTGAATAGTAAAAGGCCCTCGCTGTCTCGCTCGAGTCAGGACACAGTTCAGGCAAAGACAAATAGGCACTTGGATAAAATAAAAGGTAGGACAGGGGGGCTCGAGGATATTGAAAAAGCAACAAATGACCTTCTCCAAGTTTCATCTCTTCTCCCCTGTCTTTCTCATTCTCTGCCTCTGCCTCGCCATCTCCCTCTTTCCCACTCACTCACCCGCTAATGGTTATTTACCTTGTTGGAAAGGGCTTCTCTTTCTCACCGGAGAGATCGACAACAGGACGTGAGCAAAAGCAGAGCAGCCTTCAAAAAAAAAGAAAAGAAAGAGCACGGGAAGGGAGAGAAGGAGCGGGAGAAAAGAACGAAAAATATATCATTCATGTCGGTCTCCCCGGCGACACCGACTCTGCCTCCTACTCTCCCTCACAGCTGTAATGGAACTGAAGGTTTGGCCACAGACAGAGAGGGG